>JAKGSA010000534.1:0-30176 GCA_033558755.1 Philaethria dido
TTCTTAAAAATACAAAGTCACCTTACTTTTTGAACACACCTCGTACATATACTTTTGTGCAAAATGACAAGCTTTGCTAAGACAGCGCGCATTGCAGATTCTAAAAAGTCATCTGTGTCATTATAATAGATAAGTTCCTGTAAATATTTTTTTAAATTATCTTTAAGATATAAATTATTCTGCGTCTGTGGTATTACCATGACAATCATACTAACTAATAGTAGCTACATATTATGTCAATATAACTAGAAATATCTGTTTTTTTCTTTATCACGACGAAAAACGTCACTTCAGTGAAACGTGAAATATAAATGAACATATCTTAATCATTTTTATTTATTTGCAATTATAATAGTATAATTATTCTAATACATTTGAATGTCAGAAAAATTTTAATTCTCCAAGTTTGAAATGGTGAAAATTACATTTCACATTGCATTTTAATTTAATATTTTGATGGGCAAAAAATGTATGTATTAATCATAAAAGAAATTAGAAAACAGAAAATTAGATTTAGAATGTTCAGGTATTATTTATACAGTATTTAATAAGATTTAGAGTTAATTGATACGCGGTAAAGGTAAGCGCGAGAGGTATAACAGCGAAATCTTTCTATCAATTACTAAAAGATCTCGGCCTTTTTAAAACTATCACCAGTTAATTTTTAGCACGCATTTCGAAGACGGCATGATCAGAATCTTTTAAAATATGGTTAGGTAGAAAAAAGAATGCTGACATTGGACATTACATTACATACATTGCACCTCTTCATTGACATTGACCTCGTCTCACCACAGTAGAAAATATGAATCTACACATAAAATTATTGTGCTACTCTCTGACTGACTGAAAGACTGCTCACAGCCGAAACCGCAGGTTAAATTAAGCTGAAAGGAATCTACATAGATTCCTTGAAAAGTTGAATTGTGATGAGGGAACTTCTTAAATATCCACAGAACACAGAACAGGAACGGAAAAAAGCAGGTTACAGGTAAACAGAACTACGGGCGACATCTAATTTTATATATAACCAATGTAAACAAATTGATCTGAAATATAAATTATGTATATGATTTAAACCAAGTCAGTTGATAGAAAAACAACATGATGGTAAATATATATTGACAGTATAAATATTTGCTCGTGGAGCTTCATATATACCTAAGCATTTTCCTTATAAATTTTCCTCTTTTTATAATGTTACTTAATGTATCTTTAAGTCAAAACACGCGCAATTTGCTAAAATTATTTACTACTTATTTTATGCTGTATAATTCGTTTTTTCTTATAAAAAACTTACCTATCAGTTAGACTATTAATTCATGTAGTGATTAAAGCATATGTAGATGAAATAATGAACGTATTTTTACCTTTAACTTGACTTTAATGCTTAGACAATGACAACTATTTTTTTTTTGAAGTTTTTAAAATGTTATTCACTCACGTAAGGAACGAAAAACATATTTAGAAAACGTATAAAAAAAGTTTCCTAGGTGTGTGCGAAAAAAGCATGAAGCTGAAAAAAGAAAAAATATATATAAAGCGTATAAGCTGGGTCGGTACGTAGAGTATAATTGACTTTGAAAACTGAAACAACTGATGTAGAACCATATTTCATTCCAATTTAACATTTTTTTAAAGCTAAATAAACTGTAACAATATATAAATTTAGATATAAGCCTACGCGTATATGCGATAATCCTTGCGGCATAGCTAGCCATGCCATTTTCTTATCTTCACGCATCCGTCATATTCTGAAAGATCGGTAAAGAGAACCTTGTGATATTTTGTATTTAGTGGTGAAAACTAATTCCCCTAGGGGGACCTACCCTCGTGTTCACTCAAGCATGTCCCTGATGCGCAACGATAGATATGTACAGGTGAAGTGAGGAAAAATTTAATCGTCTTCATCAATTGCATATCTTCTTTATATATAAAAATGAATGTTTGTCTGTATGTCATCGATAAACTCAAAAACTACTGTACCGATTATTATGAAAGTTGGTATATATATATTTCCACGGAGAAGGTTCGTATAATATGTTCATTGATGCCACTCGCCACCAGGTGGAGCTGCAGAGTAGCAACTTCTGCCCCATTTAACCGATTGTCATGAAAATCAGTACGACCATGTATTTTTACACAGAGGAAGAATATATAAAAATGTATGTTTGTCACGACATATCGTTGGAAATTTTTAAGTTCATCGAACTCAAAAATTTTTTAATAAATTTAAGATTTTTATTAGCGTAGCAATGCGCGCCGGGTACAGCTAGTATAAAAACAAATTTTGTAATATTTTAATGCCTGTTTATTCGGCGCTATTCCATAAACAATAATTTTATAACCAGTGCCACTATTTATAAATTTAATAATAACAACACTGTAATGCAATTAAATATAAAAAAAACCCAGCAAGAGCAGCAAGTGTTTTTATAAACCCACCGAGGCATAACTCAATATTTACTTAGCTTTATTAAAAACTCATATTCTTTTTTCTTTACACTTTTATTTCAAAGCGTGCATGATGATTTGTATTTGACATGTAATTTTACGAATGTCAACAACAAGTTTACACAAATGGGTGAAACATACAATATTAGTGTGGACCTGTTCATATTTGCGTACAAATATAAATGGAAGCTAGAATTAAAATAAATGTGTTTTGTAAGCAGCACTATGTTTGCAGATATACCTTTTTTAAGACTAATTATTATGTATTTCTTAAATATTTTACTTTGACTTAGAAACAATTTATGTTTTGTCTATTATGACGTGTAGCTATATTATTTTACATTAATACATATTTTTATAATGAAAGATATTAAATGCTTCGTATGGAACTTCGTAAAATTTAAAACAGTCTTATCACTATATGTCTTACCTCCGTCGAACCAACCATGTGCTTTATATCACATACATTTTGTCGTCATGTAACTAACAACTATTGACATTGCGCTACAATGTTGTGCTTTGTATGCTCTATTATTTGATACATTTTATTCAGATCCCTGTCATCCACATTTTGATCTTAACTTCATGTGTTCTTAACGTCAAAAGTAGGCCGCATATAAAATTTGTCTCCTACGCAAAGTTGTCCCCTATTTATGTATAAACTTGCAAGTGGGTTGCCTTAATATGGTACTTCTACCTTCATATTTTACACTAGTAAGAAATAAATAGATATAGCTAAATTAGTGTTGAAACACTCTGTTTTTTACACTTCGCCCATTTTACAGACACTACATTGAGAGACGATTTAAGACGATTAAAGTATAAACATTACCCTTGTGAGGATCACACCGTCGCATGTATATTGAGATGCTTTCATATTGCTCACGATAACGCAAATTATTGATATTTTAATAGCATCTTTCCTGAAAGTTTTTAATAAATGGTGTCTGTTTTCACATTATGGTTTTTAAAGCAAATTTCAAATGAAAATATTTAACAAACATATATTCCGAAATTATGCTTTTAATGTGTGTTAATAATTTATTTTAAACTTGTAAATAAAAAAAAAAGCTTCACACACTTTCCTACATAGCATAGGAAGTCAGAGAGAATGTAGCATAAAGACAACCCGTTCACCACTTTCGGCCTGAATTTGAGACAGTCCTCAAAAAACTCAACTCCATAACTGAAATATAATTTTTCCCCCGACTGGGCACCGAACCCATAACCTATCGTGCTTACAATCAAACGCAGTCTCACTGCGCCTCAATATATAAATATGGATCGATAAATTCATTAAATATTTAGTTACATTATGTCAAAACAGTTTGTCGAAGAATAATTATCGCGTTGTACGCCTACACAATTTAGCTGAACGCTACAACTTCCGACCCCAGACCATCGTTAATTCATGGGCATTGTTAGAGCTTGTTGCGAGTTGGCGAGTGTAAATGCTGCCAATGTTTTGCCCCTTTAATAGAATTATTAACTTTGAGGCACTTCTGAAATGCAATTATCATTATTGTTGCCAGAGTGAATCCACAATTTATAACAAACGAATTAAGCTAATTATGTAGTGATTGTTCATAAAATGTTGAACATTTTCCACAGATTTAACCAGTACTTAGTATATTATATTTAATTATTTTATTATATTATATCGTAAATGTATTCCTGTTTGTATGTTTTAATTTTATGTATTACTATGTACTTTAGAATGGAGTATTATTTCTAAATGATCCATAATCATTCATATGTCTAAACAACTTTTACAAACGCGTAATTATTGAAAGAACAATAAATAGAATAAGAAGAATTCATATATGTTCAAGTATTCATGATGGCACACATGGTATGCCCATGGTATATAAGTAATTATTTTTTCCTATTTATATATATCTTTTTTGAATAAGTAACTTTTGAACATTTTAGGATTTTAAAAAGTAATTCAAAAAACCCTGCAAGTCTCTGAGGTATTTTAAAAGTGGAATTCGGACCATCCCGCAGCACCAAGGCACACATAAAACGATTTTAAACCTTTACAGCAGGTGTGTTTTACCTTGAGCCTGTACATATTTTATCCCAATACATTTTTTTATCTTTTAATCAGATATAATATGTAAAAGATATCACGATGGGTAATAAATGTAAAGGTTTTTCTACAAGAAATACTTGTAGAAAAACCTTTGTTTGATCTTTGAAAATGTCACTACTTGGCACTTCTGAAACGTAATTATCATGATTGTTGCCAGAAAATAATAGATAAAAATAATCAGACAAACAAAAAAAGTATCTACATCAAAGAAAAATACTACTAGTAATCAATTAAATTCACTAGCAAATTATATTTTAGAATTATAATATATTCGTTAACACAAACATTTATTTAATCATTTATTTATTTGTCCTTAGTAGACCAATAAAGTAGTAAAGCCGAACAGCTAGTACCACAAATGCGTAGTAAGAATCAAAATAAAACGAAAAAATAGAACAAAATTAAAATATTTTTATTAATCGTTTTTACTAAACTTAACTGAACGAAACTATATAAGTAAGGCAACGCAGTAAAGCGGAAAGTCAACATAGCAGCCCAGTGCTTAGCTGGTACCGACGCTATAAGGTAAGAATAAAAGAAAGACTACTGCTGAAGACATCCAATACCTTCGCAAGATATACAAAATCAGCTCAGTTGATGTAAATCTAGTGTGGAAGATACTGCAAGAAGGTCACGTAAAAAGCATGACGTCTCCGAAAAGGCAGAGTTTGGTGGCAGATGAAGAAAACGTTACGCAGGGAACATGGCGTTGGCGCTCCATTTTCTCTACCTTTCTAAGGATACGCACTTTAAAGCTATATATGCGTTTAATGTGCTTCATTAAATATGAATGTTTCTTCAAAACATTTTACTGGAAACGAATCCAGTAAGTACGTATATACATACTACATTATATATATTTAATTCCGATGCTTTCGCTTCACTTCACAAATAAAATGATTTTATAAAAATCATTACTAAGTAAAAAATTAAATAAAGCAATAAAAGCAAAGAGTGGCATTATTTTGCGATTTCCATACTAAAATATTTTTTTTATCTTAAAAAAGGCGTAGAACAATTTTAAATTTTATTTTATTATTAGATACGCAAAAAGTTAGCTAAATTAAGTCAGGACAGACCGGTAGTATAAAAAAAATATGAGTTTCACGGACGAGATGCGTCAGTCATTCTTAATTAATTTTGTTCCAATCTTTTTGTCTCCCGCTAGTAATTAAGTGTAAGCTCAAAATTAATCCAGTTACGAGTACAAATAACAATATTAAATAAACAAGTACTAAAAAAAATCTCGTACAAATGTATTTGCTTTGTGTATATAACATGGAATGAAAAAATATTAAATTATTTTAATAAAGACATCTTCTATTTCTAAGGTCGTTTGTTGTATAAACTAGACAGACAATATTATTGTGAGTCTAAAATATTAAACGTTTATTACAATATCGGTTGACTATCTAAAATATCAGCTCTATCGGCTCTAGTATTAGGTTATTCGCACGCAAGGTTGGATGACGTTAAATTCAATCTATTTTGTAGAAGATTATGCGGTGTGAGAGCTATGGTATTCTCGTACAGCTTTACTACGCTCACCAAGAAGGGTAATTGTTTTATAACAGAATTAGTTCCGTTAAGTAATTTTCTTTGAAGATGGCATTAGTCGCTCTAATAGCTTTGACTTTATAAGTTGCAGAATGATATTACATTATTTTACAATGAATAAACGACTTTTTTTGCTACTGTGTACCGCGTTCTACCGCATAGAATTATTCATAACTACTTACAATATTCATGTACCTATGTGAAAAAGGTGACAAAGTATTTTGGTGTGTAAGTTTCTTAAAATAATAGAAACTAGAATGACATTCCGTGACAAGCTAAAGGAAAATTATAGTAAATGATTAAATACATTAAAGAAGCATGAACAAACTGATTAAGTAGGTTATTGTATATTTAATAACTTTATTTTTTTTTAAGTTTGAATGTTGTACGATTACATAGATACAATTGAAATATTTATGTTTTGTATATGTTTGGGATTAACTGAATGATTTCTAAAAATATATAATGTATTGTGCGGTGTTAGCCATCTTAATCATAACCATCATAAATAAATAAACTGTCAAATGAGGTCAACTTTCAAAATCATTAGATCAACCCATTAGACAATCCCCCAATAGTACACTATATATCAAGTGTTTATCACATTAATTCATATTCTTGTTTCAATTTTTCTTTTTAAATTTTTATTTGAAATTCATCTAACATTCAGGCAGCGTTGATTTCTGCCACTTAACACGCAATTTCTTTCTAAGGCGAAAACGCTCCGTTTTAACACGTTGACTATTCAGCTACCCTACTGAACAGGATAAAACGTAATGAAATCATGCAATTGTGACAAAAATAATACAAATATATATAAAAATATATTCGTCCAATAAATTGTAAAATTATGTATTAAAGGAAAAAAATATTTTAAGATGAATGTTATTTAATAAGCATGAGTAATATTTTCGAGTGTCTAACGATAGCAGTTTCCTTGTAAAAGCTGTTAAGTAAGACAAACGACACAAACGCATCAGACGCTTAATTTCATCTGCCGTGTCCAAAAGTCAAGGATTTGGCTAAAGCGAGTGATATATTGCTGTGCCATCTTACAAAATCTACTGACACTATCGTAGACCCCCGAAGTAGATGTTCCTAATTAAATTTTGTTTGCTTTATATTCATTATTTTTTTTATGTTGAATACGCGATTAGACCAATTAAATATTAACTCAATAAAATTTTATTACCTAATGACTCTAATTAGAAGGAAAATGGATGTAACGTGTGTGTATCGTGCGTGTATCAACGTTGGATTTTCTCAAGATATACCTGAAAAAAAACATATTAATAAAATAATTCTTATTTAGCGTATTAACTATAATTAATATAGTAGTATAAAATTATAAATACAACTTCATGTAGGATAGATAGATATTCTTTTATATAGAAAACCGAAAAAATAATTTTATTTTTTATTAGATACAATAAAACTGTTTTCGGCCGCCTTGTTTCGTGTACATCAATCACAGTCAGCGGTTTAGATAACTACTAGCTGCGTGATTTATAGGCTGAGGTGAATGAGACATGAAATAAATCCAGAAGGACTCACTATTTACCCAACTACGACGCTCCAAAAAAGATTTCTACTTAAATATTTAGGTAATAACGTAAACTACCCCGCAAGTCGATGGTGCTGAATGATGCAGTATTTTGTCATGAAAGTTTCATAACCACGCATACAGTTCATTTGAAACAAATATAAGTTAAAGCAATTGAAGACAAAAGCTTTTTAATATTGCTATTTATGTGTATACAAAATGATTTTATTAACTTTTATTTATAAAGACAAGAATAATAATTACTTTATTACTAATAATAATTAATACTTTTTTGTCTAATTTACAATTAGCCAAAAAAGTATAAATAATTTAAAGCAGGTTACATATACAAGAAATGCATAAAAAACAAAACATAAAGTAAAAATTTATAAGAAATATAATGTAACAGCTTTTCATATTAATTTTCTCCCTGCTTCCATGTAACAAGACCATTGTTTGTCATTAGTGTTAACGCTCGTGAGCATAATAAGCCCTTTGTATCGAACTTACTTTAAATGAAAATTCCTTATGATTAGACGACTTCTCTAAGATAATATTTACAGGTAATATTATTTATATATATTATAAATAGTTTTTAATATTCAATATTAAAGAAAAAATATATTTTTGTTTTTATTAAAGTTACTAAAAGATAATTTATATTCTTTGATAACGATACTGGTACAACATTTTTCTTATTCGCTTAAAGTTAGAAACCATAAAAATACAAGCAGTTTTTCTGAGCAAAGACCAAATATTCGATTGTATTTTAAATAAAAAAAGTTAACTCGATCGACATTTAAAACTGCGATTACTACTTGAATGTCTTTCACAGTCTCGCATAATATTAAAATAGCTATTTCATATTTTTAAAGTTATTTTAGTACTGGGAATTTTCGACTTAAATAGAGCGGAAGTAGTTCTATCTTAAAAAAGTTAAAAAAAATACTTTTCACTCTCATAACAGTAAGCCGGGCTAACCACTATCATAACGGTAATGTCTTTTTGTTAAACTTTAAATGACAGCAGATGAATAGAACAAGGTAAAAGTTTTCGTAACATGTGGAACTTTGTGAAAACTTTAACAATTTCACTTCGTGTATCTCGTTGGTTTAACTGCGTGATCTGTGCACTTACACCTGCCAAGGAAGTTGCAGTTATTATACTTTGCTCATTTACGCTTCCTCAAGTTTTTTCACCTTTAAAAATTATATTATAAAGCTACGTAATTATAATAGCTCTTGGTACCAATTTTAATTCTTCCTGTTATATGGAAATGATTAAATTTCCGATTACACTTTTAATGAAATAAAATATCGATTCCATTTAAATTAAAACATGAAATGATATTGCTTTAGTAATATAAATTTTAATTATACTTTAGTTAATAATTAATAAATATATTCAAATAGCTTTACCAGGGGCGTCTGTAGGTCGTGTAGCGCCCGTGTGCAATGAAACCCTGGCGCCCCTAGGCCTTGAGTATTTTAAATATGATTTATTGTAATAAAACATATGCATTTAATAAATAATTAGATCATTATTTGATCAAATATAATGATGATTAAATTAGAGCAATGCAGTAATAATTCTAGCACAAAGACAGCTGTCGTGACAAAAATAAATGCTTATACAAGATGTATTTGATTACATTTCTGAGGTTGCTATTTAAAAATAACTTATTTCATCTTACAGTTAGAACACATAAACTGCTAAATAAACATATCTAACGCAATTTAACGTTGACGATATTCAAAGCTGTCTAAACGTTTTTTTTTAAAAAACAATTTGTTTCCATCAATTGACTTGTGTATGAACAAATTCAATGTAGTAATACCTACTACACCCGTATATTCTACTTATATGTCAAGGCGAACTGAATCAATAAAAATCTTAAATTGACAACTGGTTGGTCAGGATAATAATGAAACAAATTTTTTGAATTCAGACGATAGATTCTAGAACATTCAAAGACGTAACACAAAATACTAATAAAATATAGCAAACCTGATAAATATTCTCTGGAATATATTCAAGAATAGAAGAGAAAGACATCTTTAAATGTGTACGGCCCTAACTTAAACAAACTTTCTTAAAGGTTACAATTTAACAAAATTAAAGACGTACTTATAAACTTCAACAGCGAATAAATAAATCATTTAAGCTTATTAAGTTTAGGCGTTTCCATTATTGGATTTAATTATCATATTATGTCTATTCATTACGAAATTAATGTAATGAATGTTAAAATGATTAGGAGAAAAATATATTTTAAGAGAGGATCGCTTGAGCAATTGAGATTTGTGTTGTCACAAGAATTTAAAACATATATTTTCAGTGAAATAAAAATTAAAATATTTTGAATTAGGCCCGAAAGTGGAAAACGATGTTGTGGCTCCAGATTCCAGGTTCCTTCCAGCTATGGGAATGTGGTAGACTTTGAAGCTTTTTTCAAATTGTCTTTTTATTTTTGAAAAAATATAATATATATATTACAAATATGTATGTTATGTGTAAAGGATCTCATTTTTTATATTTTATCAAAAATATTTCGCTCTAAGATAATAGTAAAATTACGTTTCTTATGTATGCATGTTCTTATTCTTGCCATATATGTATGTTTGTGTATACATATGTAGGAAGTATAAGAAATCCTAAAGCATAAGAAAAAACTCATTTCCTTAAAAGTTTTGCTAAACCTCCACCAGTTTATTACAAACAACGTATATAAATCTTTGAAGAAATGCAAATGTAGCGCACTAACGACACTTTATCATAAAATAAAAAAGACACCTTATACTGAGTGTAGACTCAAACTCCTGTAATATTCCACTGTTTCAATTCAAAAGCACCACATGTCAAGTAAACATAAAAAATATATATTGCAAAAATATCATCCCTTGAATATTTAAAAACCAAAAAAAACCTAATGATTTCGAATTTGAAAGTGCATAAGTAACACAATAATTTCTGTTGAATTGAATTCAAGCCATACCTTTTTATTATTTCTCTTAGCTCTGCTGTTTTTACAGCGTGTAATTTTGGTTTGTGTTACTTTTGAATTAAATCAGCGATATATTACATACGACTTGCACACATATTACAATTTATTTTAAAATTACTACTAATAATTTAATAATCTTATATATTGTATCTTATGAATTTCAAAGAAAAATATTAATTTTATAAATTATGAATATATATTATAACGAAAATCACCGAATTATTTCTTAAACGCCAACGCCATTGAGCAATTAGGATGAACCTCTGAGTACATTTATGGGCCCTACATACACTGGCACAAGTGCAATAGTACAACCTTATAAAAGAGCGATGGAACGGATCCTAAAGTTGTAATTTTCTCATTAAACAAAGAAAATGAATTTGCATAAGGAATACTTTTAATAATGGCAATATTACACTAAATAATTTATTGAAAATGATGAAATAACATTCTTAGGAATCTTTAAATTGCTCTCCTGTACAGTTTTGCTTATGCACTTGTACCAGTGTAGATATGAACCATCGTCGATATAATTTTGACCATGGGCGAATTAAATCCCAAAGCATTTTTTTGTATTTATTTAATGACTAAGTAAATCATTAAAATCAATATTGAAAATCTTAGTTATTTTCTTTCATACCTTTATAGTTTTAAATATTTTACTGTCTTTATATTTTTTATATTTAACATTTACAAATATCACCGTAGGTGGCGGAAGACATCATATTTATCATTTAATCTGCATGCATATTTAATAGGCTAGCGTCGTAGGCATCAGCTGTAAGATGTGTTGTAAGAAATTATATATGTTATTTTGTAATTTTACAGAAATCTGTTGAATATAACAATACAAATAGTATTTCCTAAAATACGTTAATAAATAACCTTATTTCTGATCTTCGGGCACTACAATACTGAAACGATTTTCAAAATAAAAATGTAAGTCTACAAAAACTCCTCGAGTATTATTTTTGTTTTAATGTTTGTTTTTTTGTTTTAATCTAATTGCTACATTATTTGGGTAGAATGTAAGAAAAATTTACGCTCATTTAGGAGAAGATTGTATTCGTGAAACAATTGTTTTATTACATGGAATGCGGTGTTGTATTACGCGATTCAACATAATATATGAATAAAAGAAAATTGAGTGATTTAATACTGAATTTAATAGCTCACCACAATAAATATGATAAATGTGTGAAAATAAAAAAATATCACAACACATTTAACACTACTAAAAATATGAAAAATATTATATATACATATAGTCCATATGTTTGTATATCAGTACATACACTTTTTGGTTCGGTTAGTTCGTCAATCAAAGCTTGACGGTACAAAGGAAACCAGCCCGCATACACAACTCAAGAACACTACAACAATCCTATCCTATTTGATTGTCACTCTATATTTCGTAACACAATAAAGCTTTTAGCAAGACAAATATTCTTTAGCATTCGCTTCCTGTTAAGGTTTAACGCTTTGATTATTAACTGAGTATTAGCTAATAATATCTCATAATGAAACAAAAGTTTTAATCTGTCCTCACATTTTCCTTGATGAAATATCTGTTTTATTTCTTTCTTTTATGATTGTTTATATTTTTTTTTGTAGCTTCACGCTGTATCCCACACATAGCAGGCAAAGGGAACCAGGGAGCTTAATGTTAAGTTCGTTCTCTTTTAACACTTGGCAAATGGTATAATGATAAAGTAATTGAGCTCCTAGCAAAGTATCTATCAGATATTCACACATGTAAAATTGACGGTGGTTAAAATATATATAACTTTTCATGTATGTGACACTGTATAACTTATATAATATTACTAGTTGTCGCACTCATTACACATTATATACAATTCTTGCCATAATATTTGCATTTGCTACTAGTTATCATTAAACTAGAGCTTGACTTACTATAAAATATCCATCTAATTTTAGGGTATTACTATTTAACCATCCTTGTGATTAAAATATACAAAAAGAATCTCTCAAATCCGACTGATACTTATAGCATACCCAGCTAGGTTGCAGGTTGGTTTAATTTAAAGATATATTAATTCGAAGTACTTAACAAAATATATTTAAAAAAATATATTAAATATATAAACGCAACCACCACAATAATAATTAAAAGTATACGTAATTAAAGAAACAAACAAATGTACTATATAGTAGTAGTGATATATACCAAAATACTTATAGTAACCGGAAAATTTTTGTTAATGTTGTACCGTTTTTTTAGTTTTATAGATAGTTTGCTTTAGGCTTGTAGGACTTTGCCATCAAGTTTACAAGTGTATAGTCTAAATTCTCGTTAAATATCAAATCTTTTGGGCACAAAGGCGTATGTGGCCCGTAGTAGCCAACTGGCAGGACGCCAGAGTGTTCAAGAGTTCTCACCAACTTCTACAAAGATACCAATCTGTAAAGTTTCCTGAGTAAAGCGCCACTGATATGGTCATTGTTTGCGCTGAATGTATTTTAGTTTTTAATTTTGTATTCTTTTATAGAATAACTTCTTTTATGAATAATAAAATATTTAAACTAGTTATGTACAGTCTACCAGTGTTAGTACGTGACGTTATCGTCTCAACTTTAACTTATTTTTTTAAGAAAATTATGCGCCCTATAATGGATGAAGATTTTTTAAAATAACGCATTATGAATTCATTAAATAAATAAAAAATCTCATTCAACACCTTATATACTTACTCTTTTCTATAAAGTGCCAGCAAGTCTTTTAGTATAAATATATGGATCTTCTTATATTTTTTTTTCTTTTTTTTGCTTCACGCTCTATCCCACATATAGCAGGGTAGGCAGAGGGAACCTGAGAACCTAGTATTAAGACACTCCGTTCTCTTACAACAATTCCGTTCCCCACTAATAAAAAAATAAAATAATAAGTAATATTAAAATTATCAGTATAAGTCGATCATAACGAAATATAAATATATGATAATATAAATATAGGCATAACATAGCGACATTTTTTTTATATTCAACTTCAGGAACGAAACTTATCAAGTACTTATTAAATCATTAACAAACCAAATTATTAGAAATAAATGATTTAAAAAATTATACTTAATTTATTTTAGAGATTTATTCAAATTTCCGAGATTTATTCAAATTCATACACTTACTATCACTTTGACCTTTGCATCATGATGATGGAACAGGGAATATTGATTTTAGATTTATATTTTTTCAATAACGTAAGAGGTAAATACAAATAACGCCAATAAGTTTCCATGCAATAACATTACGTTTCTATTTTCCGGGTTCAGTTTAAGGCCACATACATTATTCACATGATCACATCCATTTTCGGTGCGAATAAGCGAAGCACTTTTTCGGCGAGAATACGACGTGCCTTTTAAAATAACAGCACCGCTTTTTAAGGTCAAAATATTTAACATTTGAGTTCTGTACATAAAGTACTTGGTTTATTTTACGTTTATACAAATATTATGACAAACAGTAACTTTAAACTTCGAATGCCAAACACGTTTTTTAATTTATTCATATTTTCAAATGAAAACTTTTATATGCAAAGATACTAAAGCTAGGTTCATTTTAATATTCCTTGACAATAATTTCAAAGCTCGCGTATCATTCTACCAGTAGTAAATAGCTGCTATGAACATTTAAATTAAAAATATATTTTTTACTAAATAACACCTTGTATTTAAGACTACATTTTTGTATAATTTGCTCAACACTTCGAGTAAGTAGTTCTTCATTTAAATTTTAAATCCAATTTTAGTTGAAATGAGAGAAACCAAAACACTAACTAAGCTACCAGCGAAGTACAGTATTTACTCAAACTTAGTAGGAAGTAAAATTAATTAAGCGCAAATTTCTCAGTGACCCAAAGTCGTTAGTTTTGAGGAAAGGGAGGGACTACTACTAAATAAATAAAATAAGCCAATAGTTGAAACATATCAATGTCATTAATTGTATAGTAAGCTTATTAAGGCTGTACCAGGCGTGAATAGGTATAATAAATCGATTTGCATATGATTTTTTAATTCATTTAGTTTGTTTTACTTATAAGGTGAATAAACAACTATATCAGAAAAATTCAAACAAATCCCGAATGTGTCTACTTTCGGATTAAAACGTATTTAAATAACATAATAACAAAACTTACAGCTAAAATTTAAAGTCAATAAATGCCTGCCCTGAAAAGTATGCATTTTCGATTTATCAACTTAATCACGCTTGTTACTTAAATATATTAGAAACCATGAGGACTATTTTGATTTCAAGTTATATTTTTAAATATGTTGTATATATTATTTTTGAATTCAAGAGTAAATTATCATTCGCTTCTGAAGATAAAGCAAGTAAATAATCACTTACAAAGTAATGTTGCTCGCTGAACATTAACGTCATTTTGTAAAAACTTCACGCTTTCTGCTTTCTGCAAATCTATGAACGAAATGTTCTGGCGCATACTAGTGGATGGAGAATAATTTTGACAATAATACATATAATTGAATAATTGTTCATAAAAAAATAATAATATTAAAATGACTAAACACATAGGTTACATTAAATAAAAATAACATTTTTTTGGAGTAGTACTTGGAAAAACTTCGAAACCTATTGCGATGTCTTAGTTACATATGGTATATTAGATATATATCTAATTTTAATTGTACATATTTACCTATCTATATAAAACCGCGCAGAAAACAAACAAACAAGTGTTAAGGATACCCCTCTTGGCCTAAAATTTTACACAACCTTTCATAATGAAATTTTGGACTGTTACATTTTCTTTTCTATTAAAATGCAAATTTTCAAGAATAATTTGGCAAAGGAAGCATTTTCTTCTGTACCAAGACCCTCATTTTTGGGCAATAATATTGTTAATAATATAGGCTATTTACTCTCTATATTATTCTATTTCTAGCTTAATTAATGCATTGCTTACTGTTTGTCCAGAATAATTTGAATATGTTTCCTTAATAAGCTTTAGTTCTATTTTCACATAACTTATAATACTAGCGACTACTATAAAATGTTACCCCGCAAAGTCCAATAGAAGATGACGTTTTTATTATAAAAATAATAAATAATCTTCTTAACGTCGCAAACGTTACTTGCTGGTAGATAACTTCATTTAGAATTCGGCCTTTTAAAGAAAATCTGGTTTAAGTGCCTCAGCAATTATGAACGCCAGAATTTTTAATCTTCTCATTACGATGAGGAGCCTTCTGAGATTAAAGCGTGAAATTAAGGAATTAAATAAGCGGAAAAGCATTAATTATTGTTAAACTAAATAAATTACATAATTTAATCAATAGAGTGTTTCAGCTGATGAAGTTTTGGCTAACGCTAAGAGTTTTAAGGGAAGTGTGAACATTATAACTTTTGTTCAACCAATATTAACTTTGATCATTTTCTTCATAAGAGACAGATTTCATACAGTCTTCATAATTTAATTGTGGACATTAATGAATAAGTATATAATAAAATATTGTTGATATCAATTTAGACAATATGTAGTTCTATGCATAATAAGTATTACTATATATTGACAGATCAACACCATCATCGCACACTAGTACAACTACAAAAACATAATTTTACAGCTAGCTATTTTAAAGTTTTTAAGATTGTAAAATTATCATTAGTCAAAGTAAATGAATACTTTAAATAATGAAACTTGTCAATAATGACAAAATAACTATAATAAATCCTTTGATTAATGAGAAAATTACAACCTTACGAACATTTAAATGACTCTCTTGTAAAATTTTGCTTTTGCACTTGTACCAGTGTACGTAGAATTTGTCGACAGATCTTATTATTACGTACGTTACTACATACATATATGTATGCTGTATTTATGAATTTTATGTTTATGTACATAAATTTATCACTGCCTCATGGGCGTACTGAATACATTATATGATACGAAATGCGATCAGCGGTCCCGCGGCTCGTGTACGTGAATGGAAATGACGTTTTATTTCTAGCTGCTTAACATACGAAAAGCAAAATAAATCGTCCGCCACACGAGCATTCGGACTCTTTGTTGTATATCTCATTGTGGAACTTCATAAAAATCTATATACGAGTATGTGTGCAAGTTACGTTCTATGTTGTATTGTATTCAGTTAATAGGTATTTAATTGAGTGGCTAAATATTATTTTTCTATTGACCTTTAATTATTTATTGTTAATACACAAATAACATAAAGTTATAATAAATATAAATAGTCTAAACTGTACTCATTACATATGTTCACAGGTATATTATAAACATTAACGTATAATATCCAAATAGAAAAAAAATCTAGAACATGCGACTTATATGATTAGATTACTACATCTGTCTTTGTACTTTATAAGATGAAGAATTAAACTTTAAAACGTTTATATTAACGTGTAGACAAGGCATTATCTAAATCATGTTTTAAAATAATTTCCTATTCCTATATTTACCCCTCATAGCATTTGTTTAAAGTATCAAACTATCCCTTCACAGAAAAGGAAATTATTAACAGGTCCCTTGTGGATTAAAGGTTAGGACCAGTTTTATTTAAATTTGCATAACTTCTAAATTAATAATAGATATTTAGAATTCCCTAGATAATATTTGCTGAATTTCATTTTAATATCAATTTTACTTTTGATTTAGCAACAGCTAGTAAATTTCAATATAATAAAGTTTTACGAACCCGCTTCCGTATCGTTTACAATATAAGTTTCCTTAGTACCTACGTTGTAACTTTTATGTTGCTAAGTTATAAATAAGTGCGTCATGTTATGCAAGACAGTATATACGTTGCGCTAACGTTATGAATATCGTCCATGCAGCTGATAGACCAAGTAATATTTCTATATCCATATAAGTAATGCAGTGAATTTTATAATTACTATACGTATGTACCTATAAATTCCTACTGATTACTGTCCTTCAACGTCTAGTGTGGCGGCTCTCAGACTTCAAAGTCATTGAAGTAGATGATAAAGAATTTCCTTTTTAAAAATCTTACTTTTTCATTAAAATTTTTAAGTTTTTGAATTTCAATAGCCTTCTTAAATCTTCAATCAATCTATCAGTGTCACTTAATATATTCAGATTTTCAACAGATTAGAACATTCGTCCAATCTTAAAGTAAAGATATGCTTCTACACTCTTTATTTGACTAATTTATAAATGGATGTTCATATCTACGTTTTGATACAAAAAATGTTAATTAAATAAATAGATTAATGCCGATTATAAATACATATTAGGAAGTAATAAATATATATTTTTTAGCTTATTATATCTACTATGAACTATTTTTTTAATTATAATTTTATATGTAAGTTACGTATTATAAAATTTGAATGTCTTAATATTTACTTGCTAACGAATAAGTAATTTTTGAAAAATCAAAAAAAAAGAATTTTAATGTAATGCTAATTAGGCCAGTGGACATAAGAAAATTAGTAAAACCGCTACAGCAACCGAATATCCCAATTAACATGTGCATTCTCACCTACTAAATAAACATATCCTCGTCCAATATTGTCATATCGTCCGCTTAATCTCTAAATGTAAATAATAATATATTATGTAGACATACTATAAGCCCAAATGTGATAGACTCTATCCACAGATACATATAATCTAAAAGTACTAGTAAACTATTTTGCTGTGTAAATTTAAAGTAACAGAATATAGTTCTATAACTAAATATTATTCCTCTGTCCAAAAATAAAAATATCTGAAATTAAAATCATTTAAATTTCATTTCATTTTGTAACTTTTGTTCTTCATATTTGTATAGGTTTTTTATTGCGTTCTCTTTTTTTACAAATCGAAATATCCATCATAGTAACCATTTCCACAAGAAAACACGCCTCAATAACCGTGAGACGGTCGTCAATCACAGTCGCGGCTTTTGTAAACGTAATACCCAATAGCAAATAATGTAATTGTAAGTCTTTCAAAATAATATTAAAAAGAAACTAAAACAATATATAAATTACATAGAATTTCTTTCCCCGTTAAAAATACAGTACAGACTATATCAATTTATATCTACATCTTTTTATTAATAATTGACATAAACATATTTTATTTTTGTTTTGTTAAACAAAAGCAATACTAAAATATACTAAAGCAGTTTAAAAATTATTGTCCATTGTTTTAATTAAAAAAGTAATGTGACCAACAAACAGTACTGTGTAGTTTATATGTGCTTGAAATGAATCAACGCATTTCATCAAGAGTACGTCTTACATACTTAATTAAAGTTAAAATCCTCAATGAAAAGGATACAAAATTAAATACGTGCTTAACACGGATATTCACTCACCCCTGAGAGCCTTTAAAATGGGCTCTTTCATAAATCTCTGCGGTGGTTACAGGGCCGGCCGCAATTCAGGAATCAAGTTTTTTGTTAAATACATACATACATATGTATGAGAAGCCAATTTATATTTTAAAATATGTACATTTAAAATAAATATATTTCTTGTATCTTTATTTGCGCAGATCGGATACGCTGCCAACTCACACCAGATTTTTCTCACGTTCGTAGCCAATGAATAAGTGAACATCATATAGGGAAGTATTATGGAACCGATCACATGTAATTCAATAAATTCTCAATAAAAAGGATCGCAATCTTCTTACTTTTCACAATATACAGTATTTCTTCGCCTTATCATAACCTGGCGGGAACACATTTGTATTGATAAACATTTCATTCATGATCGACATAATAATTACGAAAGGTAATCTGTGACATGTTATAAAAAGCTTTGAAATAATATTTTTATATTATATTTTACATACTACATAATTTACTATATAGCTTAATAATGTGAAAAATTATCAATAATACATATTATATTGAAACTTAACATACCCTGAAATAATACATTTGAAGATAATGAATTATGTTAAGTAGACCATAGTTCAAACGGAGCATGCATGCTGGAAAAGCGGGATGTCGATAAAATCTGACATGGTTTACATTTCAGACTCGTCTTACTTCACCTCTACTTATTTTCAATGGTAGTTTTACTTTTATAAAACACAAGTCAAGAGGCCATAGAGCACTTACTTTATTTTTCTATTTCAAATTTAAATGTTATAGTAGGGCTATTATAATTTTTTTCAAGTAAAAGCATAGTTGAGGGTTCAAATCTATCTGGAAACAGTATTTAAATTAACAGTATTTTATAGTGGTGGTAAGGCAAAGAAAACCTACCATACACTCCGTATTTAGTGGCAGGAAGAACACCAGTGCGGGAAAATTGAAAATAATTTGAATATAATAATGACCCCGAATAAGAATCGATCTCACAACCAATCGCATTTATAGTAAGACAATATCCCACTATGGGATGATACGATAGTACGATAGAATGAAATTTAAAGTAATAGCTTCACGCTGTATCCTACATATAGAAGGGTAGGCAGAGGGAACCTGAAAACCCACAACCTGTCGCGTTTACAGTCGCACGCTTGTGCCTCTGCGCCACGACAGGCGTAAAAATAGTTAATAGAGTGAGAGTTACTAAGTCTCTAAGTATCTGTGCTCAGTAAAATGCAGAATACAGATTTTTTAAAATATATTAAAGCTCAAGAAGAATTTTGACCTTATCTAAAAAATGTTTTCTAATGCCTCTTGATATTTAAGTTAAAGTTATAGAAAAATCTTCTGGTTCATTTAAAAATATTTCAATAAACCAGCCATAACTTGTGATTCACAGAATTTTAGCACTTCAGTACCAGTTATAGTAAAAACCAAAAATTAAAAACTGTTTTAAAATGTAAATGACAAGTGGAAAGTGGCGCAAAATAATTGTTACCCACGTAGTATACCGTATTCTTCGTTAGTAGTTTCAGTCGTTGCAGAATCCGAAGTATCCTCCGATTTGCCTGGGAGCGTCTCAATTTCCATTTCGAAAGCAAATTGGTTTCCTAGCCGTTTGTGGATATTTTTCTGTCGTGAAGCTCATCAGAGTCTTACGGTGTTCGTTGTATTTTACGCCCTAAGGATTTTTTATTAAGAACCTTAATATTTCAAATTTTATTCTAAAATTTAAAAATATTGTTGAATACAAATTGAATTTTTTCATTATTATATAATGAATAGTTATTATTATGAATATGAAAAATGTAACGATGACCGTGATTTAAACTTTATAGTAAAAATTCTACAACACATATATATGTGTTGTAGAATTTTTACTATAAATAAAAACTGTTATGAATTTGCAAAGTTATGAACTGAAAAGTGTTGGTCAATGAGTCTTGACAAAGGGTCACGTCGGAAAAAAATGTCCTATAATTTATCCGCCCGTTATTTCTGTGAAGGAAACTGTGGACAGAATGAAAAGTGAAATAATAGCTGTGAAGCTAGAGACTTGATTATTAAAGACGACGAATAAAGTGCAATATTTTTTTAAATTTTGTTTTATATTAAAAAATCGTTATCACGATATAAAAATGTTCCTTTATTAATTAAAATATTTTAATTAACCTATTGCATGTTTCATCTAAAGAATTTAATATTATTCATTTATTTTATACAAATACAATATATTGTTTTCTGTAATAAGATTAGTATAAAATTGTAAAACTGCTTTATCCAACTTAGTAATAGAAATTGTACATCGTAACTTTCACTAAACGATTTATAAACTTATTTATTGAGCTAAAGTTTTGACACAGGTCTATAGACTGATGGAGAGAGGGTAAAATGCGAATACGCTTTTTGTCGGGACAAATGACCTTTGTTTTCACTTTGTTTATTGGGCAAAGAAAAAAGGTATTTATTAATGGAACGTCGCAGAATACATTACTAAACATAACATTATAATACTAAAGACATGAAATTTTAAAGCAAATTCAAAAACTAGTCCAGCGTACAATTTATTATTAGAGCATCATTTTTTTTTCCATATGAAATTTTCTTGAGGTGGAATATGAACCCACATTCAACGGTCACTGTCTAACATGTCGTTATTATACTTAGATGAAGTTATAAATAATACTTTACCATCTATATAGGTATATTGTTTATCCCATATACACCAATTTAAATTTAATTAAACCAGAAATGCTTGAATTAATATATACCTTAATTGTATGAACATTTATTGTATTGCATGAGCCATTTTGGCTTGCTTTACCTACTTGAATTCTCTTCTACAGACTTCATATACATAAAAGATAACAAGGTACATTATAAATATGAAATAAGCCATATCTATAGTGTTATCAACAGTAACAGATAACCCAACATTGCGGTGAGATTTGGATGTGATCCAATGTAACTCTGTCTAGTGCCAAATGAACTTTCCTTTTGTCCCGCCAGAGCGATTAGACCGCTCAATATATTCGATGCTTTAAGTGTGACCAAAGATGCCCACGAAAACAAATTGCCTTAAGCTAGCTACCTATTTATTTGATCTAAACTGCAATACTTTGTCAATCTTTATTTTATACATATTCTAAACGCTATATACTTGTATTAATCAAAATTACAACTCTTCGTAACATATCACATAAGGTAGTGAAAGAGACAATAATGTTTAGACACTCCGTTGTCTATGTATAACCTTAGCATAGTAGTATTTATAAAAATTGTCTGTTTCCAGTTTTGCTTTAAGCATATTATATAAATTGAGTACTTATAACGAGTTAATTTAAAAATAAACAGTTCAGTGATTCTGCAGGCTCAACTCGTCGCGCACAATAATTTCTTAACATTGCGTTAACAATAACAAATTTAAAAAGGTTAAAATGCAGTACTCTGGTTCTTTTATGGCAAGCTATTTTCTCTTTAAAAAATATTTTTATTTATAATAACGGCGTTTCCTTCAGTGCAACGAAGAGTTCCGGCACTTCATACAATCTATATGGGCGTATATTGAAAAAGCTACAGTTTATAAATACTACTTTAACCTTTCAAGCAGAAAAATAAAAATCACCCTAATGTCTGTTTTTATTCTGGAATATGGAAAATAATTTTCCCCTTATATTTAATTAGATATTTTTTTGCTGTATCTAATATATGGATTTATCAGAATATGCACATGTGATATATAAATCATAGAATTAAAAGTTTCTATTTCAAACTTGTTGAAAAATGCTCATTTTAACACTTTACGTCTTTTAACAAAACATCACGAATATTGTAAGTAGAAACTTTACGGTAAACTGTACTTTACCTTTTTGCTTTATGGAATACTTTTAAATTGAGAAAGGTTATTTGTCACTGAGTACCTTATATCTAATATGTAAGCATTATTTCTCTACAAGAATGTTTCTTGGCTATAACGTGTATATATGCTTACATATTTCTTCCCAAAGAAAATGTCGTCAATAACTTGGCTAAGTTTCTTACTTTGCGAAGTAACATAGTGACATTTCATTATTACACATCTTCTAGCTTTATTTATTAGCATATTAAGCTACCGAATTACATAAGTTTAATATCTATTGTGAGGGAAGCGGAGGAATAAAAGAATATGAAAAACATTATCTTCTTATATTACGAGGCGTAAACACTTTACTGGCAGAACTTATAATATATCGATGTTCTCTACTTTTCACTTATTCCGTGAAACATGTGGGGTTTTCCCCAACGTCTACTGTCTTTAACTAGACTAGGGAAACATTTTATGAACCCAATGACAGAATTCAAAGTAGTAAATTTTAGCATTATATTTATATTAAATATTTTATTATCTTATGTTTTTTTTAATATTAACTAAAACCACATGCCACATCCAATTTAACATTAATTGTATATTTTATTTATAAATATTTCACAACTTCACTAGTCTAATATTATCTCTGCAGAACGAATGAATGAACTTGCTTGAAATTAAGGAAATGACACAAATATAGAATTTGCTGCATAAAATAAAGTTACACAAATCTGTTCATATCATATGGTAACATGATGATTAGGCTGTTTGAACATTTCTGAAATATAGAATGTGTAATTCATCACGTAATGTAAGCACGGCGGAAACAAGGCATAACATTTGATGTGCTACGTGTGTCTGAATTTTATTATAAGATTTTACGTAGACTCGTGAAAACGAGATACAATCTCATTTCTTGTTAAACCTGAAAAATAATACACATCACAGTTATGTTTTGACGTGCCTGTATAAGAAAATACTCATGCAAATAAACCAAAGGGAAAGGTATTACGCGGTTTCATCTTTTGGTAAAAATATTAAGTGAACAGACGTCTGAGTCGTGACTGTGTTAAGAACTATATTTGGTAAATAATATTTTAAGCCTAAGGTTACATCTGTATATAAATACAAATAGTATACATAAATGAAAACTAAAAAAAAATCACCATTGTTATATTATGCTCGAAATGAATAAAAATATATTTAAAATAACAGCTTTAAACACTTCTCTCATAGTTTTTAATTTGACATAGTTCTCCGCTGTACAGAATACCGTTGAAGTCATCGTGACGCCTTATCAAACTGGAGAACTATAAAAAAAATAAGTATAAAAGATTCATCCAATTCCGATGGAACCTACAACCATCGCTTTGACAATAAGACTGTATTTCATTATGCCACGATGGATCTATAATGCATAATAGGAATATAGTAATATAGTTTTATAACATACAAATATTAACAGATGAGAAATTTGGGGAGGAACTCCCTAGAAGTGGAAGACCATTCGTTTGTAATTGCCACGGCTAGTACGACTATAAAATTTGAAGCTGCGAAGTCGAGCGGCTGCTAGAGATTACAAAGTCTTTCAGAGTTCATTTAAATGCAAATGCTATTAACAGTTATTGTTGTATAATTTTCTCGACATTACAATACCGTTTACATTAGAAATTAACTAAATGTACTAAACATATAAGATAGTATTGAATAAATATTATAAGCACAAAATAGAACATCGTTGTATTTTTAATTCGTTTCTTATAATTAATAAAAAAATATTTATATAAAATTTGTGCAAGTATCTAAAAATATTAAGTACTAAAAATGTTAAATTGTCAAATAAAATAATTTTAGAAGGTGCATTAGATTATTACATTGCCGCTCTTGAGTGCGCAAAAGAAAAACGTTTATTTTCAAAGTTAGGAATACAATAGAAGATAGATTTTTAAAGAAAATTCCAGCTTCAACTTAACGCTTGCCGCATCACAGTCAGAGAGAACCTGGAGCAAAAAATAAATAAAGAACTTAGTGTCCTCCACTTTCTGCATGACAATAAGACATTGTGCACGAGGTAATGAATGGCTGAATTTTTTAAACTCGTTAAAAATATTTTTCTGAGAAGCGTATCAATAACTTTTTGTAATACACAGGTAACAACTCTACTCAACCAACCGTATACAACTTTGTGCTTTAACTTTTCACTCGGT
This sequence comes from Philaethria dido, assembly GCA_033558755.1. Lineage (NCBI taxonomy): Eukaryota > Metazoa > Arthropoda > Insecta > Lepidoptera > Nymphalidae > Philaethria > Philaethria dido. The sequence continues at coordinate 25,047 of JAKGSA010000534.1, forward strand.
ATACGTGCAAATATAATATTTCCTTTTGATTTTAACGTTTCGTTCTATAGTTTTTATGTATGCTATGCATATACTTTATTTAATTAATTAGATATTCAGAAAAATTAGTTCAAATCAGATTTTTTGTTATTCTAGAAGTGACATAAGAAATGGAAAAACAAAAGAAATAATTACTATGAACGTCATTGCCTTTCTTTCATTTTTTTTTATTGCCTGCTTACATATAGACAGTGTCTAACAATTGCCTTTTACATTTTTAAGTACGTCACAACAATTATATAAATAAAATTTTGCCTTTGTGGCATGATTATACGCGTCTCTCAATTTAGCATAGGCTTTAGTCTCATATTATTTTACTCGAAAAAGCGACCGAGCGGCAAAATAGTTTTCGTCCATTTTGTGAATTCGACCAATTACAGGGTCGAGAAAACGGGCCATTTGTCACAGGACAAAAAAAGCCGGTGTCCGACCTTTCCGTTCATGTGTAAGAAAACATAATGGCTCTTTATTTCAGGAATTTAATATTATTTCTTTGTTTTCCAATGATTCAGGAAGCTTTATAATACAGATAACATTGTTTTCTAAGACAATTAATAGAATATCAATTATCTTAATAGACAGGATCCGTGTGAAAGCAATACTGACTGTCGGTTAAATGCCGGCCGTTAATCGAGTTGGTGAAGACATTAAACTAATTGCAACTAATAATAATCAATTACTTTATGTGTAATAGCGATTTGATTATAATATGATCGTTGTAAAAATGTTTTACCAGATATGGATATCTGCATCACGCTGATGTTAATATTAGAATTAAATACATATTTGTGTATATATTTGTAAATATTTTTAATATAATTAATAACGACGAGAATATAATGTATAATTAAACTTTGGAAGCGGACTTTGTTGTGGACGAAATTATTCACGGGCTTAGGGAGGCACGAGCCATCTGTCGTCGAACCTTTTAAGATGGCATTTATTAAACAAATACGGGCCGAGATTGATTAAAAATATAATTAATCAATATCTGAAGACAACCTAAAATGTTATATATTACAGTTGATATTAAATTAAAAATGTTAATTCGACATACCTTTTTATCATATTAATACAAGCAAGTGAACAAAAACTATATAACTTTTGACAATTAAAAAAAGGAATTGCTAAAAATAAAACTTATGTCCACATTTAAATATGGTTTATTCTTACAACAACTAATGCTGTTAAAACTTTAAATTAAATTAATTTTAAAAGGACTTATCATTTAAACGATCACTGCAACTTTAAATTATACTCAGCTCTTTCTGCGACAAAATAAAACAACCGTATATATTCATCAAGTGAACAGTACGTAACATTTCTTTAACCTCTAAATACGAAACAAAGTGCTAGAAGTCTAAATTCACTATCAACTCGTGTCGGAATTCCGGACGTCGCGTCGCGCCGTCACTAAATACTGTGGCTCACCTCGTCCGGGCTGTCCATTCCCTTTGATAAACTAGTTCACCTGGACTTTACTTGTACTATTCAATATTCCACGAGAGCATTCACTAAGGGTCCGTGACTGCTTAATATTAATAAAACATCGTACTTTGATGACAGCTGCACGCTGAATTTCAAATTTTATGAAACTTATTCAGGGACTTACCTAAGACCATACTTGTACATATTCCGTTTATATGTAGATGATGAGCTGTTTTGGTTATGTACATATTGTAGTTATTTTCGCTCAATGATAGAAAGAAATAATAATAATTTATAAAATGACCTTTACAATTATATATATTATAAAAAAAATATTAAAAATAATATTTCTTATTAACATAACAAATTATTTTTTCTATCACCACATATATATCGTTGTGACGCCAATATTTACAAAAACAAAAAATCTAAAAAAAATTAAACCTATTATTCAATATCAATATCAGGTATGAAATGTATGAAATCAAATTAATGTGCTTGTCGAATTCGTTTACCTACATATTCATATGCAATTAATCATTGTAGCGCAATTTTCCGAATATATGGCAATATTTGTTCAGAACGTAAAATATTGGCGTCCGAGTTGCCGTTCAATAAACAATACATATGTATATATATAGGGACGCATTTTAAGTTATATTTGAGATTTTGTTGCTAAATATGTATATCCAGAAAGATATTTCTATTAAATAAATAATCATCGTCAATTTTATCATAATAAAAATCTTAAGCGTAAAGTTATTTTAATATTTATGTACGAATTACAGGTTTTGTTAATGCAAAAAAGAAAAACGCCCACCCATTTAATCATTCATATACGAGTATCTGTCAGCTTGATCAGGCAAAATACATGAATTTTAAAAAATAACTTTTAATTTGAAAAAAACTAGATTGGTAAGAGACAACTGTAATGATTATCTGATTCTGTTTATTGAACCTCAGTGGCCATCAACAATAGCCAATTAATTTCCAGCAATTATTGTGCTCAGTGTCCTTGTCAGTTGCATGCCAATGTTTCGGTAATAATTGTCTAAGCCAAATGGACTATTAATAACAATCAAAAGGCTACTTTGAATTGCGATGACTAAATATTAGTCGTAAATTGTTATTTATTAGAAACAATGAATAAATTACAAGCAGTGCTTAATTATTATTAAAAAAATAATCAAAAAAGTTTTTAAGTTACAAGCAGTAATTCTGCTAGTTATAAGAATCACGGCTTGATGAAGCAGTAAACGGTATCGTTTGGTAATATACGAACCAAGCTTTAAAAGAGACTTCACTTTCAGTCCAATTTTAGGCAAAAAATCACTTGAAATATAATAATTTCCCTAAGGAGGAATCTAACTCACAATTATAACGAACATTACCACACCACGCTGCGGTAGCCTCAATTGAATATCTCGTAACTTTTCTAAAAAAATCAAATATGTATTTGTTCAGATTCGGAATTGTCGGCTATATTTATCGTCATAAGAAATACAAGAAAACATCAATTGAACTTTATACATTTTTATAGGCATTTGTTAAAGCTTAATATTTTTAAAATTAAACTATTTTTAAAATTTAAGCCTACCTGTCCTTCAACATATGATATATACATTAAGTTACATTTATAACAGCATAAGTTAGAAATCATTTTCCATATAGTGATATATATATATATATATATATATATATATATATATATATATATATATCAGTGGATATTCAAAATTTTTCACAGTTAGTACTACCAAGATAATAATAACACTTGCAAAATTTTAATATTCACAAGTTCTTAAAACATCACACTTATCTTTTAACTATTGCCACCAACTTTGCTAACTTTTGCAAAACTTACGGCACTTTGACTTATACTGTTTCGTTGTGATTTATTTGCGTTCGTAACGACCCTTTAGAATATAATTGTTAAAGCTATTTGTACGCAACATTTAGTAAGCAATGTAACGATGCGGCACGGACGCTATGCTAACCGCAAGCGCCTCGGAATGTCTGAACTATTCCAGTTCTGAACATCTTCGCTATTATAACCATATATATAAAATTATTTATTCAAATATACCTTTAGATAATGACAAACTATTATATTTCATTTATATACAATAAAATATATTTAACCTGTTAAAGTAAGTAATAGTCATTTGTTATTTAGGAAATAATACAATGACAAATAATAATATTTTCATATGATTTTATTTTACAAGCTACCGAATATAATTGAAAGCACTCGTTACCACGGTTTAAACTACAGGCCTTTATTTAATCGCTTATGAATGAACTTCCTCCTAGTAGACGGCGACCCTGAGCAAAACCGTAGACAAAGAAAGATGGCAGTGAATAATTACACCTTTTATCAAATGCCTAATTACAGTAAAGGTAAATTGCTTAACAACGAATAAAAAATATTTTAAATTATTTTTTAGTCAGCTCTGCTCTATTTATAAATTCGTTACATACATTTTTTATTAAAATTATTAGTATTATTTTCCATATGTTAATTAGGTCAGTTTTAACTCATTATATCAGAACATGAATAGAAATGAAGATGAATAGAAATGTTAAATTTATAAGAATATTTCTTTTTCATTATAAATCTACCTGTACCTACTTCTTACGGTTAGGTTACGCACGATATTGGTGAAAGAAGCCTCAGTGAATACTAAAATGAAATTAGCCTTCCCTTTGACGAACTTTAAATTTGTCTTATTCAATAGTTGCGTTTGGCTTGGTTTTAAAATTAATAATGAGAAAAGTCCTTTTTAATTAAAGTAGGAAATATAAAATTAATTCATATTACGAAAACGGTAATTATATTTCTAGTGCAGGAAAAAAGTAAATAGTTACTTCATTATACTCGTATTATAAAAATGTGCATGTTCTTTTATTCTACAGAACAAAAAAATGTACCACATTTTTCAACATTCGTTTGTGTAGTAAAAATGTAAAAAAACATTTAAAATATGAATAATCCATTATTAATCCTGTAATAGTAATAAGATCATTTGTAAGCAAAAAGATTATTTATGTAACACTATTCACCTTACTTAACAAATTATTATATAATTCAACTTATTGAATAATTAATACATTTGTACGTAGTTGGGTGTCTTTTCATGACATTGTACAATAAAATCAACCTAAATTATGATAAGCTATTTCTAGTCTAAATTATCGTAGTCTACATGTGACCACGGGCTACTGTAAAATGTTCAATACCAAAATATTAGCGATTAATACCAATTTGATTCGCGAAAAGAAAAAATTGTATAATATACCTACGTTTTAAAATTACTAAATATAACTCTCAAATATAACGATAATACGTTGTAATGTTGATATTTCTTCATCTTTGTAAGACACCGAAAGCGTAAGTACATATTTCATCAGCTCGCTTCCCTTTACGAACTCGACGCTCTTATAGTATGATAAGCGGCAAATGAGCTCGCTCCGCGAAAAACCGCTATTATTTTTTATTACGCACATCACCGCATGTTAATAGTCGGAAACATTTTGTTCAGTTATACGTTTTTGTTTTTAAAAATTATCTATATAATTTAAGGACATTTTTTTACGCTACATACAGGACTTTTACTCTATGTTACTAAGTTAGGTTTACAATTATATAAGAAATTTATATTA
>JAKGSA010000534.1:40170-91575 GCA_033558755.1 Philaethria dido
TTCCCAGATTAAACGAGCAAGAAGTGTTGCATTTTGACAACGTACGCTTTTGAATTGCATTTAATGAATCTTACGAACAAAGATTATTACAATTCGCGCTTAACGAATGGAGATATATCTGGAGAAATAAGAACGGCACGAGAAAATATGGCTGCAATAAAATCCGGTGTGGAAAATTGGGGTATTTTACTCGAATGTACACAAGAATATGCAATATTTGATAACAGTAAACATGCAAATTAAACCTGGAATTAAATTCTTTGTTTTATAAAAGAATAAAACCAATCATATTTTAAATTTTAATATAAAGTAATATTTAAATACTAGTAGGTTTATTATATTCATGTACGAGTATTTCAGTGATTTTTGTTGACTATCATAGTAATGAAGAAATAATAAGATTTATTATATATATATATATATATATATATATATATATATATATATAAATATATATATATTAGGAAATTTTTGAACATAATATAAAACTCTTTTTTAATAAGAAGTTTAAATTTTAAGTCTCTAGCAAATTGGCTAGTTATAATCAACTTCTGATATCTAGGAAATAGTATTTTTTCTGTGCGATTATTATGAACTAATTACAATTTGTTTCATGAATGCTATATAATTAATAATGTACTTTAGAATATTATGAGTACATATTAAATATAAAACATACATCAGGAGTTCTTATAACCATATCAGCGTCGCCGTAGCGAAATATAAGCGAATAGCTTAATTGGATAGAGCGCTTGGACGACTATCTAAGACAGTTCCGGTAAAATAATCCTTCGTACAAAATTGTCACAGGAAAATACCAATGATAAGACACATAAAATTATGAGTTAATATAAAATTATAAGTACATTATAAATAACATTTCCAAATATTATAATATTTTAATAAATTAAAATTTGATGAATATGACGTTTTCACTAAAATAACGAAATTGAATAATATTTATAAATAATTTTACGAACTTAGGTTCAATTAAGCTTAGTATATTATATCTCTTTTGAGGTAAATATAAATTTTACAAAATTATGAGTATAAGTTATAATGAATGTAGTTTAAAGTTGAAATAAGATTTATGTCATAAGGGTAATCAAAATCGTAGCACTAACGCTCACTTACGCAAAACATGCGTAAGTAATTAAATACTCTTATTTAATTGTCTCTTAAATAATAAATTAACTTATATTTTTATATTTAGTTATTTTTGTATATCACCTTATGCGTATTGCAAAGGACAGCAAAAACCTAAAGGTGGATGTCGAAAACTAGCCAAGTACTTTGACTATGGTGAACAGAAGAAACCTCTAAGGAAATTAATAGCATACGTATTATGATAGACTTATAACGACATGCAATTCATTAATTATTATCTGTAGGAACTCTATACTACACGTAAATAGTTTTAACAAGTCACTGTCCTCATGGCGCCATGAATAAATCATATGCTGAATATGATACCCGTGTCAAGCGGGGAAATATTTTACAGCCTTATGAACCTGCCGTTATAAACTTTATAGATGGTGGTATGGCAAAAATATAAAAAATATAGAACAACATTATTTACTTCTCAAAATTATTTTTAACTTTAAAATTAACTCAACAAATTCATCTTTTAGAACTAGAAAGTTCTAGAACTCGCCCACCTATAATATCAAAATTTATTCTATAATGTAATTTTTTTGTATATATTTTTTTTATGTTCGTAATATATTCTAACATAATTTTGTTAGTAAGCATTTAAAACATATTGACATGCTATGGTTTTTGGTTCAAATCTCACTTATCTACTTTTCTGTATTATTACCCATGAACATTTTGCTGTTGATTTGACTCAAAAATTTTCAATTTACGGAGAGCAATTTAATATTTTAGAATATTTTTATGGTCATTTTTTGGCCAAATTAAAAATCATAAAAATGTTGTCTTAGGTTACACCTCATTCTGACAGATACAGTAGATAATAAAACATGATTTTTTAACAGAATTTAGACTTTTTAGATTTCTCAAGTAATTAAACTAACGGAATTCGTATCTAGTTTAAAGTTACGTTCTCTAAAACTGCGGAGAAGTACCTACTCCAGAATAAGGTTTGTGGATAACTTCGTCTCAGGTTGAGTTACCAGTGTTTGAGTAAAGTTCTGTGACGCGTTCTAAAGCTTTTTCTTGTTTTTCTTTCAAATATCTTAAAGTTTTTATCTAACTATTACATTAAAGGTTCTAACATCTTTTCATTCTGACATATCATTTTTAGTTGGAACCGAGCTATTTTTCTTATAAAATCGAAAAGATGATTTGCTATAAGATACGCGGCTATTTTTATAAAAGATTGTACAGTATGAATCTCAAGGGCTTCCATTATAAGATAAAAGAAATTGTTTTTCATAAAAAGCCGAGAGAAAGAGTACTTATGCATCAAAAAAACAGTTATTAAAGCACTTACGACCGACCACTCTATCAAAGTCAAAGCAAACTAGTCTCTTTAAACTTAGTCGATCAAAACTTTATCAATCGCCAATCAAGTCCGGCGACACTTTGGCCTCTGTTCGGTAACCAATAAGCATAACAACTTTAAAACATGATATCGAGTACTGCTTGTATATAAAACGAGAACAAAATAATTAAAATATTAGAAAATAAGAGATGATCGAACAACTATTATGAAAAATCTCTAACTTAACCTTGTTCCTATAGTACCCTCGCATAGCGGAAAATATATTTAGTTGTATAAATAGAAGCATAAATTTTGAACTTTTCCTGAGATACTCAAAGCTCGCCTACGCATTGTCAAGATTGGTACGGTCTGTTGGACACGAAACCTCTATACACTACGAGCGCCAGGGCGTGCACTTCACTCAAGCAAATACCAACCATCGTGGCTGGATGGACGGATCAACCACTGTTAAACCTAAGAGATTTGGTAAAATATTTTTGAATTGATCAAATTCACTGGCACTATTTGCCACCTAATTACCAAAATTTACTTGAATAGCAGTGTTCATATATATATTTTAATTATTTGATAATTTAAACAAATCGTGACAAACATTTTATGTATTCTAAATATTACTAAATTAAGGCTTAATTCTTACTGAAATTATTTAAGAAAATAGATGATATAATAAAATAAAAAACCGAATATATCTGCGAGTTATACAATTTAAAATTTTGGAATAATTTCATAAATTTTGTAAGCGTATCGAATTTCTAATCTACTTCTTACACATTTTTATTTTGAGAAAAATTCTAATTTGTATTGGAATTTTAGTACACTATTTGGAAAAGGGCAAGGTATTTCATCTTGTTATCTGTTTAGCTGTCTCGATAAGCAGACGTTAACGTAGTAGCTGATGGCTCTCCCCAGGGTTTTCGTGCGTAACTACGGATAGAGCGGTAATGTTTCTTTGAGTTAATTTCAATCTACGCTCCCTGGAATGAAGCCATACTTTATTGCAAACATTAAACCGTACGTTGATAAGAGAGTGTATTATGTTAGCAATTTATTGTTTTACTTATTTGTTTTATTACTATTTTATTATCTAAAGTTATTTTCCATATTGTTGGGAAACAAGATAGATTTTCTTAGGTAATAGGTGACTTCATGCTACATTTTCCGGGCTTATAGGAATATTTTGGTAATTTTTAGAGATATTCTTATAGGATAATGAAAATAAAAAAAGCGCGTCTCTTGAAAGCCACCCGAGGGCTCTAGTCGTTTAAGGTATACGTTCTCATTGAGCTGCGTCGAAATTCATAAGAAACATAAATGTTAGCTGAAACTTACTTTTGCTACTAGTAGCATTTAAAAAAAATATTAGCAACTAAGATAAGTTGCAACAAGTGTATACAAATCCATGAAGCTCGGGTTCAAATCCTGCTGCGTTCAAATTTTTATTTTAATATTTTTTGTTTTCATTATGAGATACGAAACTTTTGTGTGACCTGCACGCGCACCCGGCGCGTGCAGGTAGGCGTGGGAGTGCGGGTGCGCGTGCGACTATAAGTATCCGAAGTTTCATGCTCCTCCTTACGCGTAATTTTCATAAAAAAGGGTTAAAGGTTTTGCTTCACGTATTTATAAATAGTAATTAATAGTAAATATTTATAAGTAAATATTTAGTATTTTCACTCAGCACGCAATGCCGCAATTTGGCAGAAGATAGGCGACGGAAAACCTTATTGTATGTATGTAGAAAATTATTTTTATTTATTTTCTTTTTATTTATACTGAATTGCACTAGCGTTATTCCATTTTCCTTTTTTTATTTGTGCCTATACTTAACGAAGGTTGTCTGTAAGAGATTGCTTTGCATACAGATACATGACTTCATATTATTGATTCCTCTTTCTTTTGTGTGCAATAAAGATTATTCTATTCTATTCTATTCTGTTCTGTTCTGTAGTGTACTGTACTGTACTGTTCTGTTCTATTCCATTCTGTTCTGCTCTGTTTTGTTATATTCTATTATGTTCTGTTCTTTTTCTATTCTATTCTATTCTGTTCTTTTTCTATTCTATTCTATTCTGTTCTGTTCTGTTCTTTTCTGTTCTGTTCTGTTCTGTCCTGTTCTGTTCTGTTCTGTTCTGTTCTGTTCTGTTCTATTCTATTCTATTCTACATTTCAAGAGATATATTTTATTGTCAAAAATATATTTGCGAATATGAACCATGATTATTTTATATATGTTAATAGCGTATATTACTTTCATAATCTTAAAAAAAAAACAGAAGTTAAAAAGTAAACTAAGCTAACTTAGTTAACCAAAGAAGATTCTTCATATATATTTTAGATTAAAATAAATATCAGAATTTAAATTACAATATTTCTTTTTATACAATACTGCAACATAGTTTACCCGCAAAGTCGTAAATTAGTTATATTTAGTGGTAACATGGCTATCACGGCTAATTAACTGTACAAAGTCCTTTAAATGCTAATTAAACTCATAATGTTTATGGGTTTACCCAGCGTTGGAATAAAACCCTCTTTGTGATACACGTTTACGTTCTAAAATAATAAAATTTATTTAAATACGTTTTATTTGTGTACAAAGTTGTCGACTTTTCAAACGAAATTGTAACTAAGTATAATAATACTGCGATATGCAAATTTACTATTGTATTTCCATAATATACCTCAATAATTATGAACACCTATAATAGATAATCTATGCTATATGCGATGGTCTCGGATATTGGAATATTGAAATCAAATTAGTTGAATCCCTTTGACGAAGTTTGATATGATTAAATTATTGCGCTAGGTCGTGAAATTATTAATTAGTGTTTAACCAGATGGCCACATGTTCTGTTCCTAGAAGTTTCCTCAAACCCTAATTGCCATTTAATTGCATACACTATACAAATTACTAACAAGCAATTGATTTCTCTTGAGGTTTCTAAGAAACAATTTTACTAAAAATATATTTTACCGCCCGCCCGCATTAACAGAGAGAATTCAGTTTAAAGATACTATGTTCCAGATTTTCACCTAGTTTTGAAATATTGGTCAAATGCAAAAAATTAAATAAATATTAATCTCGTCCGACTAGAAGAGTCGTTACCAATGTATAGGCAGTCACACACTTACTACGCCATGGTACTTTATTAAATATGATATTTTATTAAATTTTATTATGGAATTTGGTAATTTAAGTAGAATTTTAAAATATATATTTTTTCATTACACAAATTCTAAGGGTTATAAAAAGAAATCAAGGATAACAGATTCATAAGAAATATTATTGTAGTTGTAATAGGGTACCTTATGAAAAATATTACGATACAAACAAAAGATAACGCTTGTCGTGGCGCAGAGACACAAGCGTGCGACTGTAAGCGCGACAGGTTGTGGGTTCGATCCCACTCCAGGGAATGTATTTTCATTTCCTGGATTTGGTGACAAGACAAAACGCGGCGCGTTGAGTTTCGCCACTCAGCACGCAATGTTTTAATTCGGCGGAAATTGGGGATCGGAGTATCTTAACACTAGGTTCTGAGGTTCCCTCTATCTAACCTGCTATATGCGTGTTATAGCGTGAACTTTAAAAAAAACGAAAGATTTACATTAAAATCTCTAAAAAAAAATCTCTCTTAAAAAAAAGATTTAAACTAAAACTCTCCAACTAAATTCTTTGGCAATATAATCAGCGCTACAAGTTTTATTATGCAAACAATGTAATTTTTATTACCTTATATTATGTTTATTGTCCACATTTATCGTCTCTCATATTCACTCAGTAAATACGAGTACTTTAGGGTTTTTAAAAAAATATTTCGCTTTATTCATTGATCAAAACGAAAAGCTGTAAAATAAATAATATGCCGTAAATAATAGCGAAGTGCTCATAAAGTTCAAAGCATTTCTTGCGTCAAAATACGACTTTATGTGGTAGTGCACTCTCGGGAAGGCATAAACTTGTCTTAATACCAAAAGCTCCTTTCCTTAAGAACACGAAGTTAGCTTTATAAAATTGTATTAGATTAATAAAGATCTGATATTGTGTGGAAGTGAAGTTTACATTATAACTTAAATAAAGCGTGTTGTACATTAAATTTTACTCTACTGTTATTCGGTGCAATCATAACAAAGTTCAAAAGTTCTGAAACTTGGTAGTAAGCGCAGCCTGTGTACCTAAATAACTCGTAACTTGCGGCGTGTCGCGTGGTGGTGCTATAATAAAGGAGTAAGTCTGCCTATAACACCTGTCGTGGCGCAGAGGTACAAGCGTGCGACTGTAAACGCGACAGGTTGTAGGTTCGATTCCCACCCTAGGAAATGTAAAAGTTTAGTATTTTCATTTCCTGGGTTTGGTAACAAGGCAAAGCGCGACGTTGAGTTCCGTCACTCAGCACGCAATGCGTTAATACGGCAGAGAGTGGGTTACAGAGTGTCTTAACATTAGATTCTCAGGTGCCTTCCTTCTACCCTGCTATATACAGGATACAGCGTCTTCCTATATATGTATCTATTATGGTTTTTAATCATTTAAGTCTGTAGTATTGATGATGATTCGTTGATATAATGAAAATGTCTACTTACGTTTAGAATGTCCATATATTTTAACACCACATTATATATACACACAATTGTACATGTAATGGAAAACACAGCACAGCACATAAATACACCGCGAACATATAAATTAGACAAACGACAATTACGATAAACTATGATTAAAACACGATGACTATAGAGAGAATATGCAAGCGCAGTCGAGAGACGAATAAGTGTCTTAACATTAGGTTCCCTGGTTCCCTCTGCCTACCCTGCTATGTGCAGGATACAGCGTGAAGCTAAAAAAAATGAAAAAATATAATGAAATCTTGTATGAAAAAGTTATGTTTATCGGATCGATCGATCGAGATCGGTAATATAATAAGTACTAAGTATAATTATTATATTTTACGCCATCATCATCGAATATTTATAACTAAATATAGATTTTTCTTCGGTCACATTAAACAAAATTCGATATTTTGCTAATTAACACTTAATATCTTAGTTTTAGCGGGAAGAGCAAAAGGTAGAAAGGTAGAAAAGTCTATTCTTTACCATACATGTGTGTATTTTCAAAATTTTCTACATATTTTCCGTTGTCTATGCCTCGTATATAATATCGAGTATAACACATGAATTAGGTAGAATACTAGGTCGCAAGTTTCTTATTTCTTCACATATCTTCAGCGTAGCTTATAGCTTAATAAATAATAAAATCCAGTACATTTCGACAAAAGTAACGAGACAAAAAATATTGAACGTCTCAAACTTTGGTGTCCCAAAAACTTAGATGTCTTATTTCCCCTAAACTTCGCCCTATTTGATATTCATATGGCGTAAAGAGCCAAATAGTTTCGCTGATAATGTGTAGTCATACGACGAAACTTTGAGCCTGCTTTACGAATAGTTTTACATGTTTCAACTTATACTCGCTTTTGGTTTTTATTATATTTCCTTATATGGTATTGATAAGTCATTACTGAGTATACATAGCATAATCTTAAAAATTACGACAAATATTAAATTAGAATGGAATAATAACTTCTCAGTCGATTAAAAATTAAAATTGAAAATCGGTCAGAGTAACGTCAGCGATGTTTCCCAGTTCATAGTCGACGGCAAAAGAGAGGGGGGTAATTTCGATCATCTTTATAACCCTCGTCATATATTATGACTTCTAACAATACATATAAATATTATCGAACTGTTAACAATTAGGTTGTTTCTCGTACACAATTTGTAATTTGAATTAGCAGCTTTACCCTTTTACCCGCATAACAACGCTAAAAACTATACCTAGTGTCAAGATACTCCATTCTCCATTTACCACCAGTATTCAAGACACTGCATGTTGAGCTTGCATCTCAACGCTTCGTATCTTATGAATTTAACAGGTAAATCAACGTCAAATCCTCTTAAATTACTTTATGAAGTAGATGAAGGAGATATGTAGTCCCACTCCAGGAAATGTAATGTTCAGTATTTTCATTTCTTGGGATTGGTAACAAGGCAAAGCGCGGCGTTGAGTTCCGCTACTCAACACGCAATGCCTCAATTCGGCGGAAATTGGGGAACGGAATTGTTGAAAGAAAATGAAGTGTCTTAACATTAGGGTCTCTGGTTCCCTCTGCCTACCCTGCTATATGCGGGATACAGTGTGAAGTTAAAAAAAATGAATTAGTATTATAAAGTTAAGCTACTGCTAGATATAAAAGTTTATACTTAGTATAAAAAGTGAGTACCTAAATATTCACTATTATAAAAATCTTATAAGGATACTCTACAGTTTTACGCGACACGAATTCTGAAAACTGAAACCCGTGGGACTGTCATTTCCCTGTCAATTAGAGATAAAAGCACGAATTTTGTATATTACTCGTACACAAGTACCAGAGCGTGATACAAAATAGTGACATTGAAGAAAATATGACTGCGAGATGTAATCTTACACGTGGAAATGTATTTTAACAATGACAAATTAATTTTAATTTATATTTGATCTTCAAGCACCTCCCACGTTGTGCGGCTTAGATAGGGAGATTCTCGTTACGCTCATCGACATTTTATCTTCACTTTCCACTCGTTGAGATACTAAATACTAAAAGGAATTCTATGCGCTTTGTCTAACGAGACCAAACCTTTTCATATATTTTAAATATTATTTTCGATTTTTTTTCATGTACAGATCTTTAATAACGCGTACATGATTGCCATCAAATATCATAAGCAAAATATCTATACTTGGCATTTAAAAAATAATGATATATATTAGGATTGAATTACTTCTTGGACGAATAAATGATTAAATACAAAAATTTCAAGGAAACTAAACAGATTCGGATAATAAAGTGTTTAAATAACATGAAAATGAAATTTACAACTTAAAGTTATGAAAAGTATACAGTTTCGAAATATGATACTGAACAACCTATAGAGAAATATAATAAAAATGTAATGTTGAGTAAATATTAATTAATTTAAGCAACACTAAAACGATACAATGTTATCAATCCATCGATACAAATGTCATACTTGATGAATGATAATAATATATCTTTATTCTTAACTTATTTTATTATTTAAGGTTTTGCCTTCGATTTTGCTTCCCCATAGAATAGTGGCGTCGTAATACTCAATTCATCAGCGGTTTAATTTCAGGCCCGGAAAATCTGTTTGCAATGCAAAGACGAGATGCCATTGGAATCCGCGATATTAATATTAATTTCTGCCGTTATACTCTCGGCATAGTTATTAAACTCACCTCTCTATAGAAATCCAATCTAATTTATATTTTGATTTGTAAAAGAAATATTTCGAGGAGAATCAATGAATAATCTATATTAAAAACGATGAATTATAATACATATATTCTTCCATAATTTTTATTATTTTTTTTTTTTTAACTTCACGCTGTATCCCGCATATAGCAGGGTAGGCAGGGTAGGTAAAAACCTAGTGTTAAGACAGTCCGTTCTCTTTCAACAATTCCGTTCCCCACTTTCCGCCAAATTGAGGCATTGCGTGTGGCGGAACTCAACGCCGCGCTTTGCCTTGTTACCAAACCCAGGACATGAAAATACTAACATTTCCCGGAGTGGGAATCGAACCCACAACATGTCGTGTTTACAGTCGCACGCTTGTGCCTCTGCGCCACGACAGGCGTTATCTACTATTTTTCTTGTAATATTATCTAATCTTCTGGTAAAGTTTTCTTTCTTCGTGTTTTAGTATTTGAGAATACAACTAGACTTAAGCACGCTTCGAGAACTTAACTGTGTTTATCTTGACCAGTTTAAGTGGTTTAAGTTTAAAATGGTATACACCATTTACCGAGAACAAAATGTGTACACACTCGTAGGTGTACAACTAAAGCATTATAAAGGAGATGTCTAAATGTTATAGCTAGTAGTTCCAAGAAAGTCTTATGTGATTTAATAAAGCGTATCTGTGCAGTATTCGTTACTGTTGTTTTCTTCTATACGATATAGAAAAATACCTACATGTTTTTCTATTTTATAAGGAAGCTAAATAATCTGTGAAGTTGATTACTTTTTTAAGATCTAAAAATAATTCGTTCTAGTTATACTAAGGCACGTTATTACAATAAGGTGTATAATAACATAAATAACATTATAATAAGATTTCTTTTTAATTCCTGTTTACGTATAAAAAATCTCAGCCCTGTATTCTTAGATAAGAATAGATGTTTTTAAAATTCTGATGTCATCATTCGATCTTTTTGCTAGAATTGTACTCAACATAAAGGAATTTTGCTTCCTTTCTAACATTCATCAACGTCAGCCAAGTAAATAGATAAAATGATGTATGAAGTTAACGTGTCCAAGCAAAATGAAACTGGACGTGAGCCTGAAATTTAAATGCAGAATAAATAGTGTTCTCAGCCCTCATAAGTAAAATTGTTATACGTAAATTAAATTATTGTAGTTGTATAAAATTGTACTCTTACTAAATCAAATAGATTTTACTGTTATATTCTATAAAAGAAAGTAAATAACATATACCTACACAGTATATTTAAATAAGCAGCTTTCATTCGAATAAAACATTTTCGAAAGCGACTATAAGAAGTAAGCATAATAATTTGTTATTTTTGCATTGAGTCTATCAGCGAATAGTAGTATTTAACAGAACCTGAATGAATCTGAAAATCACGTTCTGACACATTCAGTCTAATCGAAATAATTAAGAATCCATTGACAATCACAAAAAATATTTATCTTATTCTAATAAAATCATATATTTTTTGTTTATTGCTGAAGTAAAAGTCAAAAGAATTAAAAATCTTAAAACTTAATTTTGGGTAATGAAAATTGCTGCTTAGTTCTTTAGAAAAATGTATTTCATTTTTAGTAAATTATGATAAACATGCGCCTTACTCCCCAGTCTCCTTCAAGTGTCATGTTTGCTCAACTATACGAGTATGTGCCACTACACACCCATAAATAATTAATATCCAAATTGTGCTCAACTGGCAAAAGTTACGACATCATAAAGCCGCCATCAAACTGGCAACAGTAAATCAAGAAAGGAACTGAAAAAAAAACCGACGCTAAAATTTGTTGTCGAAGTTATCATCCATAGCGATACCCTTTAAAAATATTAGCCAGATACCAAGAGTAATCCTAAAATCGTAATCAATCATCATAATTACAATAATAATAAATATCATTTTGAACTAAGCTTACTATAGAAAACTATAACTATTGTTATGTTATTTAATACTTCTTATATAAAAACTTCTACATACAAAATAAAAGAAAATAGATGGAGTGGAAATAACGAAACCAAAAAAACTTGGAACATATCAATCACAGTAAAAGCTTAGACAACTATACCGTGACGAGTATATTTGAGTACATGCGGGTATATCACGTCATGACAGAAACAATTCCCATGAGCATGTGTGGAGACAATTAAACTTAAAGAGCTTACTGCAAACGTACAGAGTACCTAATCCATAGACTTAAAACGCAACAAACTGAAATCTAGCATAATATATACAGAAGAAGAAACCCCTTAGCATCGCTTGGAGAATGCCTGGGACTTATGACCCAAGTGTAGGTTTTAGGGGCAACGTTTAAAACGCGTATTTACGTTCACCTCCACCGTCCGCCCTCCTCACTACCTAACCAAATTTGAAAAGATCCTACTAATGCTGTTTTTGAAATCCGAGCTAGAAATAAAATAATAATAGTTCTAGACAGGCCGCGACTTTTTAGTAGACTATAAAGAGATTTCGCTGATAAATTATGAATTAATTAAGTGTGTATGTATATGTCAACACAAGTGTGATACTTATTAAATTAAAATATTGAATGTTGATAACATAATTAAAAAATATATATATTTTACTATAATATTATTTATATTTTTAACAATCAAGAAACATAATTAGTTATATAATAAAAAAACATTTTAGCTATAATTATATTATAATACATTACAGATTAAATGTCAATATTTCATTCCCATTATTTACACTGCCTTAAATATTTACTTTATCTAGAAACGTAGGTAAGGGACCTCGCGGGATTTCCCCAGAGCTCTAAATTCGCAAAAGTATTTGCACTACCAAAAAGTTACGCTTCTGCAGATAAAACTTCACCGCCCGAACAATAGATAAGGCTTTATGCTATTATACGTTAATAAGGATTTATATTAGAAGAAAATGTAAAGAAAGAAAAATATTTTTCAATACCTACACAAAATAACCATACGTGTATGACATTACAGATATATAGACGTTACTTCAATAAGTTGAATAATAGGCAAGCCCATATTGTCATTATCTAATTTGACAGAAATAGAACTGGCCCTGGCGAAACTATTAATTTGTTGTTAGTAAATTTCTTATTTAATTGTTGTTGGAGTCCACCGTGGCGCAGTAAATGCGATTGTTCGGGGGTTTATTCCTACTGGGCAAAATATTTTTATTTACATGATTTTCATATCTCCACTCTGGCAAGATAAAGAGATGCACGCGTTATTTTAACGAAATTCGGGCGGAGCAGCACCCGGAGTGTCTAGACACTAAGTTCTCTTGACTACCCAACAGGGTATAGCCATGTGGGATAAAGCGTGAAATTGCTTAGATTTACTTCAAAATTAAAAATACCACGAGTTTAACAAAAAAAATGTAAAACATACATTTTTTATAAAGTGTATGTAACATTACTAAGATAACGCGTATTATCGTATCAACGGATCTACTGTATATGTGGAGAGTTAGAAAATTCACTGGCACATCATAGAATTTAATTTTCACCCAATACTTGATAATTGCCAGCGGCAGCTTTTGTTAAAACAAAGAAATGATTACTATTGAATCTCTAATTTCCTTAATTTGCCTTATCAGAAATGTATATGAAATATTATTCAAAATATTTTTTTACTATTCAAGTTTAATTTTTTTCATTAAATTTTATAAAATGTAGACCTTACTCCTACCACACTATAAGTTTTATACTCTATGTTTGTAAACGTATGTGTGTTAACTAAAGATCATTTATTTTATTTTAATTACTTTGAAAAATAAAACTAAACTAACTTAACTAAATAAATGTAAAACTAATAACTAAGTTTATTTCGTCAGTAAGAAATTGTAGCTTGCTAAGTTCTGTACGAAGTAACTTTAACCAATGTCCAAGCGCAATTTATTGGTGAACTTTATTTCTGTAACTATTTTAACTAACTTCACGAATAAATTGCTTTAACAGAACTTCCATTTAAGGTCATTTGTATTTTTTTACAAGTAAAATAATAGAGAGTGAAAATGTGCTCCCCAATGTTACCTTTGAAAGCCACCAAATATAAGGTTATTAGCACACAATATTTTTTTTAGCTTCGCGCTGTATTCCACACATAGCAGGGTAGGCAGAAAGAACTAGAGAACCTAGTGCTAACACATTCCGTTCTCTTTTAACACTTCCGATCCCCAATTTCTGCCCAATTGAGGCCTGGCCAAGTATAGAAGCTCGCGTGTTACTGTAAACGCGACAGGTTCGATTCGTATCCCAGGAAATGAAAATATTAAATAATATTTAGTATTTCCATTCTCTCGCTCTGGTAAAAAGGCAAAGCGCGGCGTACAATTCCGCCACTCAGCACACAATGCCTCCATTTGGCTGAAAATGGGGAACAATATTTAATTATAAATTTAATTAATTTTTAACACTTGCACAAAACAGAATTAAGTTTTACCCAGACACTCGACTGTATGAAACAAAAGCGCTTTCAAAGCTATTCATTTCCACTTTATTTAGCTGAAAACATTCATTCCTAACTAAAATGCACTCACATACACAGGGCTGTTGGCGCCGCAGGCAGTAACCGCAGCTTTTAATTTCGTCTCTTGTAAACCTCATTTACTACAACAGAGCGAACTTCCATTCTTAAAGATTACTTTAAAACCAATTACATTTTATATATTTTCTATTATATATTTACTTTAAATCTACTTCTGTTTACGAAAATGTTCTTAGTAAATCAGATTTTTGTGTTTGCTAAAGTTAAAACAAAGCTTATAATTAGTTGCGTTCCTTGTTTAAATGTGAATTATTAATATATTTTTCTTATAAATATTACTTTTTTACAATACTGCATTTAAAAAACAATTATAAATTTATTTAAAAAGAAGTATATTATATAGCATCATAATTGTCTTTAAATTTACTATAATAAAAAATATAGATTTCTAATAAAAAACATACCTATCTATGATAGAAATATATTGATTTCAAAAATATATTCACAATTTCATTTATCGTCATAGTCATTTCCGAACAGACGGGGCGCTTTTTATTATCTATATCACATTTATTTCAAATGTTCCACCAACCTTTATGACAAAAGAATGAGGCCATCCCTAACATGAATAAAACTTCCCTTCATATGAATATTTAAAAAAACACATGTATATATGGTAGTAATATACAATTTATGTGAATAAAATGTTTGTAATATTATATATTTATAAAAGTACGAATATATACATAAAGTAATTCTTAACACATACTTTACAACTTTTTTTCTCTTTGTGAAGGTGTTTTTGAAATTAATTGTATTTTCAAAACAAAAAACATATGCCACTCCTTTTTCCACCTTCTACTTTTACTTAAAACTCTAGAGATATTAAAATCATTTGATTAAATAAAAATATTCCATAAATAAAGGTAAGATTTGATGCTTTTCGCCAGTAACTGCATTTTTTAATTTATGAATCAACACCACAAACGTAAAGCTGCGGTGGAGTATCCCTTGAAACCGGTATTTTGTATTTTATTTTGTTTCGCTTGTAATTATTATAAGTAAAATCCCGAGAGCACGGTAAATTTTCTTCCATGTTGACGTAAAAATCCTTGTGGAGCAATCTATAAATCTTTGAAATATGTTTATTTATTTTTAAGAAAAAATGTATATTTTTATGTAGATACAATTTGCGTACTAATTAAATAATGTTTTTCAGGCCCGATGATACGATTATTTTGAAATTAAAATGTATTGTAATAATTACAAATACTTGGTGCCCAATTAGGACTATAGTTAAACTTCCAAAATATAAATATGTAGTATTTAAATTTTTTTTTTAATAAATATCTGTTTTCCATTTTTAACACACAAAAATTCCATGTCAAATATTACCTTCGACTAGAAGGTTAGGAAGTATGTTTTTAAAAGGTTAGGAAGTATGTTTTTTTCCTTCTTAAAGTACTTTGCAGACAATATCTTATAAGTTACTGCATATACTAAGAGCTATTTAAATTTAGTTGTAGTTTATAATTCGTAGAGTATAAAAATAAATGGTCATATACATATAACAATAAAGTTTTGTTACGTTTTCTTGTTAGACGAGTTAATGACCTTACGAGTTCATTAGCACGCACATAGTACGGTAAGAGCAAAACTTTAATATTAGAAGTTTAATTAGTATATATCTTTACACAAGCTTAGATTAGTGTGGCAGACAGATGTAACAAATTGAAATTTTTGTACAAATTTATTAAGCTTAGCTAATTGGTAACAATGAATTTATAAAAACATGCGAATTTTAAAAGCCCTTGAAACGTTACGTTATGTAAAGAATAAATTTCAACATGTATCCCTTAATCCCGTAGAATTTTATTCGCTCTTTTATGACCGGGTGAGATTTGGCTGGACAACGTGAGTGACAAAATTTTCCGGATGCCCATTATCCGGATTAACTCCGGCAAAACAAACGCTCTTTATGGTTTTCCGTTTGTTGCTGATCCAGAACATAATTATTTTTAGTCCACACGGACGGATCTGATAAAATAAAATTATATTTATTATGTAGGATACCGATTACAAAAAAATAATACCTATAACAAATTAACTGTGAGTAATAATTTCATCACTTCATTTTTATGTTAAAAGGCTTCTAATGAAGAATTAGCACACAGGTATGCAGTTTGTATGTAAGTTATATTATAATTTCCTTTGAAATTTATGCTAATTTTGTTTTCAAAATTCACAAATATTTCTTTTTTTTAACTTCACGCTGTATTCCGTATACAGCAGGGTAGGCATTAAGACACTCCGTTTACCACTTTCCGCCGAATTGAGGCTTTGCGTGCTGAGTGGCGGAACTCAACGACGCGCTTTGCCTTGTTACAAAGCCCAGGAAATAAAAATTATATTTCTTAAGCTTTAAATTCAAAAATTATATTTATTGTATATATAAAGGAAAATGATGCAGATACATAACAGCACGTTTATTTCTATTCATCGATTTTCACGTAAAATGAGAATTAGAATATATTTGAATTTCAAATAAACGTTACTTATTTTTACATACCTCCCACATTTCGCTGAAGATAAAAGGCATATCACTGAGTTATTTATTTTTAGTATATATATACATAATTAGAGAAATTGAGTTTTGGGTAGAGGAATCCAACCGAACTTGATTAACATCGTTATTTTAAATGTAAAACATTTAATTTAAACTATGGTGTCCAACAAAATTGTGTGAATTATGAAAGTTGGTTTTAATAATAACTCGTTATGTGTGTGGTACACGTGTGTAATATTGTATTCCGGGATTATTACCTGGGCATATAGTCTTTGCAGTCTAATAGCAAAGGGCCGTGTGTCACGTGCGTTTTACGATGGGACGTAAAAACCTCTATCCAACCTTTTATCTTTAGCTTATTAAAATTCAATATTTACGTTAAAATATTAAAATTTTATACGTCAAAATATAATTTAAAATTTATTTCTGCCATGAAAAGTTTAACATTTTCGTAATATAAAATTATATCAATTTTTTATAAATAAATAACGTAAAGTTCCCTGAGGCTGCGAATCTCAAAAAAAAAATGGAGTATTTGGGACCATGTTATACTAAGTATAATATAGTTTCACGCTTTACCCCGCATAGTAGAGTAGACAGCGACAGAGACGGCGTAAGGCGTGGGCGACGTGGGCAGCCGCCTACGGCCTCGTGCTTCAGGGGGCCTCGCACCTTGGACGTTTAGGGAGAACTAAAAATTGTGAACGCGCCTAAATTTTTGAACATGCATTAAAGTGAGTTTGCAGTAACAAATTATGAGAGCTACAAAAAATAAAAGGTCACCAGAAAAATTGAATCGGTTAGTGCAGAAACAACGTAAGTCCGGATTTTCAAATTTTACAGGAGGGAGACAAACAACACGCATCTTGCCTTTCTAAGCTATTTTAAATCGATTACGAATTTTTACGTTTCTTGTGACTTACGTTGTTTCTGCACTCACCGATTCAATTGTGGAAGTGAAATTGTTATTTGACATAGATACCGGCTTTCCTTTTTAAAAATTTTACCCCTCGCCACTGCTGTTCCCTTTTAGAGAACGGAACGCCAAACGCTACGGGCCAGAAGGCCTCGCTCGAATCTTAGCCACATAAAATTTATCTTTTGCCCCGCCACTGGACAGTGAGAACCTAGTGTCAAGATAATCCGTTGAATGAAAGACAAATAAAACAAATAAACCAATTTAAAAATTACACACAGAAATCTTCTAATCATGATTAATACATAGGATTAGGTACTGTAAATTTTTATCTCGGTAAACGGCATGCGTTAACGACTGTTATTTCTGTATGTTAAAATACACACTCATTTCTCTAAGGACCAAATCCTAACATCTACGCAGACCAAGTCACGTACAGAAGCTATAAAAGATAATTAATATTTCACACACATAAACAATGTAATTGGTTCATTTAAATATTAATATATGTAGGTAAACTTCTACGTTATAATTACTATTTAATGACCCGCCTATATTACAACATAGATACAATAGAATACAGCACACACTTGACCGATTTCAATTTACTTAATGAATGTATTTAGAATAGTAGTAATGTATTATTAGTAAATGTTAATATGACACTGTGGACATTTCAAACAACATCTTATGGTTCTGTATATATATTTCTTTAATATAATATATGTCATATAATGGAGTAGTTGGATATTTAGATTTTTCTGTTGAATTTCCATCATATAATATTTAATAAATAAAAATAATAATGGTTTTATGGACTACAATGGATTTTAGGGATACTCTAATATGGCGAAAAAAGAAGAACAAAAATTTTACAAAACTTTTCTGTTTTTAAGTATATTTTCATACGGAATTATTTATTAAAGATTACGGAATTACAAATGTATAGTTTACGTACTTTGATTGTCTCACAGTACGCAAGGGTCAAATGAATCTTGTGAAATTATAAAACTACTAATATACATTTTTTGAACTGAATAGTGATAATATTCTTTGCGCTTTTGATGTGAGTGGTACCCAGTATGGAAAAATTAAGCAAAAAACAGACTCTGTCGTTGGGTGAATTATTTCGATCATTTGAAAAGAGTTTGGGTTTTAAAAATGATATTAAATGGACTACTGCTATTATAATCACTCTGTATCATGTGGCAGCTGTTTATTGGTGTTCACTTTATACTTTTCCAGTGAAATGGCAAACGCTTATCTTGGGTATGTATTGAAAGTTATATATTAGGTAACATGAATATGTATACAAATGTATGAAGACAATGTGGATAATTAAATATTTTTTGCATATATTTTTTAAATAGTATAAAATAATTTTAAATTGAATTCAAAGACTCGAAATAACATTGAGTCGGTAGACATACTCGTACATTATAACCGCTACAGAGTTTAATACCAATGCATTTACAAACGTTTAAAGTTATGTCTATTTACATTTGCTTCTAAATAAATAAATAAATTAATTAATAAAAAAATCATAAAATATAATTAGAGCACCAAGTTATAATCTGTACATCATTAATATATTTTTATAATTTGCAGCTGCTATATTTTACGTAATTTGCGGGTTTGGAATCACTGGTGGCGCCCACAGATTGTGGACGCACAAATCATATAAAGCCAAACTGCCTCTCAAACTATTTTTACTGATGTGTTTTTCTTGCGCTGGTCAAGTATGTACTGTTATTATTGTATTTTAAGGATAGAGCTATTCTTATTTGGCTAAGAATAAAAAAAATGAAAGGTTAAAAAATCTTTATTGGAGCTTAAGAAAATTAAAACTGAAATTTCGATTAAGGCTGTTATAGTGCAAAACTGTGATATAGTCATTAACTTCCTTCAATAAACAAAAAATATATATTTCAAATTATTGTTCAAAAACAACTTAGTAACTAAATAGTTACAATAGAGTTACTGTGAAATATAAAAAATACTTGAAATAAAATTCTATATGAATAAAAGTGAAAATTTAGATTATTTGTCGTATAAACAAATTCAATGTTGAGTACAATAACGGTTCATTTTAGACATATTTATAATTATTAATATATTTTAATTATGAATATGTTGTCTTTTGTAACAGGTGTTATTGCTTTTTGTATTTTTTTAATAATTGTTTTAGAATTCCTTAGAGCAATGGGTTCGCGATCACCGCGTCCACCACAAATACAGCGACACTGATGCAGACCCTCATAATGCCAACCGTGGACTATTCTTCTCACACATTGGATGGTTAATGATGAAAAAAAATGCTCAAGTCAAACATGGCGGGAAACAAATTGACATGACTGATATTACAGATGATCCTTTACTAAAATTTTATAATAAGTGAGTTAAATATAACAATTATAATAGCTTCAGCATTTTCCTACATCGAAGGTAACCAAAGAGATGCTAGTTAAAAAACTACGTTATTTACTTTGCGCCCAAATTCAAGACTGCGTGTTGAGTGTTGGATCTCAACATCGCGATTTGTCTTACTGGGGCGACAAAATGGAAATAATTCAAATATGATTATGTCCCCTCTAATATAATTATATTATTGTTTGAACGAAAAATTTTTGATGTCGTGGTGAAGGTGATACGTATTCGACTGTACGAAGTACCACTTAGGGGAATGAATGTTATTCATATTGTTCTTTAGTCTGTTTGAGCAAAAAGCTGCAATGGGTTCGCCCCCACAAAATTGTATGTTTACCACTATTTTGGCCAGAAATTAAAAACAATTAAATGTGTTTCGCTTAGCCTATCCCTTAATATGAGACAAATATGGAAACCTACATAAATTAAATATTTTTTCAGACACTTCGGCTACTTCAAATTATTTTTCTGCTACATACTGCCAGTTGGTATTAACGTATATTTGTTTGGGGAAACGTTGCAATGTGCTATCGCATGGCAGTGGTTCATACGGTTTTTAAGCATGTTTCATAGTGAATTGACAGTAAACAGCCTGGCACATGCTTATGGCTATAAGCCTTATAACAAGTAAGTAGATTTCTCATGGTTCAAAAAATATCAAACGAGAAATAGACAAATATAGAAATACTAAAGTTTATTTTTAATTTTAGGAACTTAATACCAACAGAAAATCGTTTTGTAGCAACATGCACTCTAGGAGAAGGATGGCACAACTATCACCATGCATTCCCCTTCGATTACAAGGCGGCAGAACATTTCGATATGTTTAACTGGTGCACTAGATTTATACAGGGTTTTGAAAAACTTGGTTGGGCTTACGATCTACGTGAAGCAACTCCTGAAATGATCAATTCTATAGCACAACGTTTAGGTGATGGAACTCCGGTACATTTTCCAATTAACGATGAAAAAAGTAAATAAGTGGAATGATAAAAAATGTTAATTGTATATATTATATAATGAGTCATGAAATAATTTCGACAAGAACATGATTATTTAGGTATTATTGAGAAATTTGTATAAAAATTTGTGTAGTATAAGTTTATATAATTTAGTTATTACCTTATTTACTAAGGAAATATTTAAGCTAAGGATAAGAGACTCGTGTGGAATCTCCACCCAACACGTGCAGAGGCGGCCAATCTCTTCGTTTTTTTTATTTATCTGATAATGTTAGAATCTATCTAATCTAGACGCCTGTCGTGGCGCAGAGGCACTAGCGTGCGACTGTAAATGCGACAGGTTGTGGGTTCGATTCCCACTCCAGAAAATGTAAAGCTTAGTATTTTCTGGGTTTGGTAGTAAGGCAAAGCGCGGCGTTGAGTTCCGCCACTCAGCACGCAATGCCTCAATTCGGCGGAAAGTGGGGAACGGAATTGTTGAAAGAGAACGGAGTGTCTTAACACTAGGTTCTCAGGTTCCTTCTGCCTACCCTGCTATATGCGGGATACAGCGTAAAGTTAAAAAAAATATATAGAATCTAAAAATATTGCCTATATTTTGTGTGTGATGAAATTAAAATCTTATTTCTTTATTGCCAATGTACCAATTTTATTACATTTATCATACAGTCAAGTTAGGTTAGGTATATTTTAAACATGCACTTTAAGGTTTTAATTTTTTTTTTTCAAATTATATGTACATTTTATTAAATTTAAATTATAATATGAATATGTGATACTTATTTAATTCTGCGTTTTTTTTTCTACATATGATAAGAAGTTTGTACAAAAATCAATTGTGAATAAAAAGCTTAAATTTAGCTTTAAGATTTAACAAAAAAGGAAAACAGAAACCAAGAGAAGAATGTTTTTTAAGTCTAATTAAATATCCGTAAATGAGATTTGTGTACATCCTCGGTGACACTGAGAATACGCTACGAGTATTAGCCAAGTGATATCATCTTTAATACAACTGGTCCCAAGATGACGATAAAATTTTCTTATCTTCAACCATAATATAAGCGCAAAATGAAAGCTTGCTAAGAGTGCCTAATAGTAATATAAATAAAGCTGAAAATTATATTAAGTACAAATAGTTTTTTTTTTTGCTAATATGAAACATACTATTTTTACTGAATGATGCATAGAAATAAAGTAAAGATGTAAAAAAATATCTTTTTCCTTGCAGTTAGGGGGCCACGGTGGATCTATGGTTAATCCACAATGAATCCACAAAGAAACCACCGTGGACCCACCGTGGATTTTTAGCCATTTTGCCATTTTGGTTGCACTGTGGCTTAACAATGAGTCCACTGTGGTGTGACAGTGAGTCCATTGTGGTTTGACAGTGAGTCCACAGTGGTTTGACAGAGAGTCCACTGTGGTTTGACAACAATAAAAAACACAATGGAAGCACGGCTAAACCACTGCAGACCCATTATAGAATGACTATAAAAACACGCTAAATCCAAAATAAAAACCACAATGGAACCCTGGATAAGCCACTGCGGATCCGCTGTAAAGCCACAATGAAACTACAATGGAGGCATGATGGCAAAATGGCTAAAAAACCACAATAGATCTGTAGTAGTGTTTCCATTATAGTTCCATCGCGGATCCACAGTAAATCCACTGTCATCGTCGTTACATCGTGAATCCACAGTGGCCCCCAAACTGCGAGGGCTGATCGAAAATTTATACATATTTTATACATTACTGAAGCATATTATTTTGATAAAAAATTGTTACATGCAAACATATTCCCATTGATATTTCTATTTAGAATTTGGTGCTTAAAAAAGTAGGTAACTGTTGAATTTTGTGCCTCCTCGCGAAACTACTTTCTCACGGACAAATTCGACGATTCTAAATACTTGTAAAAATAAAGCTAAATTTCATTGAATTATTACATTGAATTAGACACTGAGTAAAATTATATTGAGCGAAAAGAAAATTCAAGAACAAAAACATACATATACAAACAAAAAATTACTATGAGCCACATTTAAATTTTATAACCGAATGTATATCTTACCTTGTTATCATAAAATAAATTAAAAAAATTATGATGTAAACTCGGAGGTTAATCGCATAAAGTTACGTGATAAGCAAAAGACAGCTTGGCTCGACTATAAAGTACCTATAAAACGGTGCGTTCGCGCTTTCCTACAAACATTTCATAACTGCCGTCTGGGGACAAAACTTTTATTATCTACCAGCGCCGCGCTGTCCGCAGTTACGCTTTTAAAACTTTTATTTTACTGTTAAGCAGTGTTTGCAAGCCTAGCGGCTACAAAACCAACACTTTATTATTACTGTAGTTTAAATTATGTTTTCATTTTATATACGAAGGTTACAACTTACAGGCTACACATTGATGTTCTTATTATAAGTTTTTTTTTAAGAAAAGCAATAGATAAGTTAATTTAGGCTGTATTCAAAGTTATTTTAAAACGTTAGCTTGGCGTCAAGCACGTAAACTTATAAAAACTTTATATTGCTGCCCTATAAGATGCTGGTCTCGATTTCAATTAAAGTTCCATTTACACGTCAGAAGTTTCACGATACGAATAAAAATTATTTTTGCACAAGTTTTTTTACTTTTGTTGAATTTTAACTAAGACATAATTAAGTGTTATTTACTTTATAACCGTTTTAATAAGGAATATTCATTACTTGCTAAGATTATTCATATAAAATCAGAAGTAGAACCACTATAACGATCAATTGAATAGTCTATAATCGATATGATAAAACGATACGACAGATGTTCTATCTAAATTTTTGTATCTAAACCCACATCCTTAAACAATAAAAAAAAACAAACGCCACATTGAAATTCCAAATATCTTGCACGTATAAATCAAGCAAAAACTTTATCTCATCGCCTCAACGACAAGGCCGTGAATCTTGAAAGTTTTTAACGATAGAAGTTCTTTCTTAAGCCGTTTAAAATTTCCGCTTGGATCTAGATCGTGATCAATCTACAGTTGCCGTAAGTCCACTTAGGCGATCCCGCTCAGTAGTTTGCATAATACACCTTATCCTCTCGAATCTTCATTGGCATTAGCTACTGATTTATTCACTTCAAATGAGAGTATAAAAACTTCGGCCGTATCATAATATACTTTGTAACAAGTATATAAAAGTTGTGACTCATCTACAGTTGGATGAGATTAATTATTACACATCTTATTACTGGCAACTTGGAGGCTTACTTTTATTTTTTTTTAAGGATGTAAATTAAGTATTTTAAATTTTTACTTTATAATTATAAGAATGCTGCATTCTGATCATCTTTCTATATAAAAATGAATGTTTGTCTGTATGTCCTTTATAGAATCGTGAACCATTTGATCATGTGATGATTTTTAGCAAAGTTGTAATGCAAGAACCCACGAAGGTTTCTGAGTGGTTACGACCAACTTTTTAACAGATTGCGCCACACATTTTTTTCGAAATTAACAAAAACATTAAATTGACTAAATAATTTGAAAATTTGTATATAATGTCTTTACTTCTAATTTATTTTTGGTGACGTAGCAACGCGCGCAGGGTACAGCTAGAAAATTATATTGAACACAGATAGTTTTGTTTTTTTAATAAAGTAAGAAAACATAACGCCTGTCGTGGCGCAGAGGCACAAGCGTGCGACTGAAAACGCGACAGGTTGAGGGTTCGATCGCTCCAGGAAATGTTATTTTCATTTCCTGGATTTGGTAACAAGGCAAAGCGCGGCGTTGAGTTCCGCCACTCACCACGCAATACCTCAATTCGTGATTCGAAAGGGGGAACGGAGTGTCTTAACACTAGGTTCCCTCTGCCTACCCTGCTATATGCGGGATACAGCTTGAAGCTATGTATGTATGTATAATTTTTTTTTAGATCCCATCATATCATCGTGCAGTAGACCATCATCATATTTAAATTATTTTCACTTAACACGCAATGTCTAGAACTCGGTGAATAGTGTCTGACACTAAATTCTCTACCCACTTTGCTAAACTTTAAGTATAAAGCAACTTTATAAAATTCTTATATAACATAAGCTACTACCTATTTAAGTATAGACTATCTCATGTCCTATTCTTCTATACTTTTATATATTTTAGGTGCCCATAAGCCTTATGGGCACCTAAAATAAATATGTCTTATCTATTCATGTCTCATCACCATATGGCATAAGGTGATGAGACATGAAGCCGCGACATCTATCTTTATAAGCCTCTTTCTTTAAAATTCTATATATAAATAATTCATTATATTAATAATGGAAAAAATGAAAATAAAACAATCCATAACACATAAATTGTATTTATAAAACGACATCTACACAGTATGTTTAACTTTAGCAGACGGTCTGTCGAACACTTGCTTCATGCCGCCTCTGAAGTTAGCGAGCCTCGAGGCGGACCCCTCGTTGCTCCACGCGGAGTCAAACTCCGTAGTGTCTTGGTCCACGAGATGTGTATATTTTGTTCTACCTGATCTTCCGAATTTCTTTACTTGCATCACCTGATAAATAAATGTTTCATTTAATTATTTATAAATATTAATTTCTTGTAAATATTACATCTTTAGATCTGTCATATATATATTTGTTTTTAGCTTCACGCCGTATCTCGCATATAGCAAGGTAGGCAGAGGGAACCTGAGAACCTAGTGTTAAGACACTCCGTTCCCCACTTCCCACCGTATTGAGGCATTGCGTGCCGAGTGGCGGAACTCAACGCCGCGCTTTGCCCTAAGCCCAGGAAATGAAAATACTAAATTTTACATTTCCTGGAGTGGGAATCGAACCCACAACCTGTCGCGTTCACAGTCGCACCCTTGTGCCTCTGCGCCACAACAGGTGTTTAATATAATTTAACTCATATATTATATTCGTAGTTATTCTCTGTTTAACACACAATTAAGTTTACATAACAGGCTCATAAAGATATGGTGCGTGAAAATTTCGATGAAAATAATATTAAGAAAAGAATTAAGCATATTTGAAAATCACGGGTTTCTTAATAAAAGGCTCAGGAAATTCATTGTATGAATATACAACAATTTCGTGAACAAAAACTACTTTTTAACATTATAATATGTGTATGTTCTTATAAATGTGGAATAAATGACTGTGGCTATTGTATAATGGAAATATGAAAATGAATAACTGTGTCATATTAACACAATTATTCTAATTCAAGATACAAACCTTTGGCAATACTGTTTTGTCAAAGTGGTCATCTAATGTCGCGCCAGAGAAATCTTGTTTAAAGACTTCTTCCTCCTTGTCCAAATAGAAAGCACCTCTGAAAAAATATATAAAGATATTAAAAACGTTTTCACTTTTATCTACTTATTACTTTATGATTTTCATATGTTTTCCGTATTTTCCACTATGGGAGCGTAAAGATATTTTAACGTAATGATATTTTCTTAGTTTCACGCTGTATCCCGCATATAGCAGGGTAGACATAGGGACACAAAGCACCTAGTGTTAAGACACCCCGTTCTCTTAAGATTTCAGTTTTCTGCCAAAATGCTTTCCGCCAAAATGAGGCTGAATGAGAAAATAAAAACTACGAGGCCTTATTGGCGCAGTGGGACTGTAAATATGATTGATTGTGGATTCAATACCCATTTCTCCGCTCTGGCAATACAAAGCGTGACGTTGAGTTCCATTACTCGATACGCAATAAATTCGGGCGGAAAGTTAAAATAGAAAACTATGTAGGAAAAGGCGTGAAGTTGCAAAAATAATATTTTCGGATAGAAAATCTGAACATACAACTACCTCATATGACATGGAACAACTGCGCCAACAATGACAACAATGACATTTAACAATATAATCATTATGAAATATTAATATCCTCATTACCTGTGATAATATTTCTGTAAGAACTTGTATTTTCCTTTGACAGCTTTGTTTGTGACCAGTTTGGGGTTGAGGCGTTGTTCCACGCGACGCTCTTCCTCCGTCATGTTCCTCATACGTTCTATTGCTAACAATTCTTTTTCTATGCTAAAAAAAAATATACAAATTATTTACATATAATTGGATATTATGACTTTGATAATGTCTTTTTTTTAATTTTTATCTGTCTGATTACCAAAGCAAACATTTTTTTTCTTAACTAAAAATTTTAACCAATAACTTTAACCCTATAGTTTCCAAAAAAACGACAAAAATAAACCCAAGTAAAACAAAGAAGTAAAAACAGTAACCAACTAAATATAAAAATATCACTAAATTAAATTTACTTTCATACAATTCAAAATAAGTCATATACTAGAATAATTAAAACATATAAATACTAACGCCTCACGCTCCTCTTTGTCACGTTTGATACGTTTCATTTCACGCAACTTCCACGCTTCGTACTCTAGCTCATCGTTCTCGTCGTCAGTACACACGTCGTTGATGTTACCTTCCTTACTATCACCCTGTTGGTAATATAATATTTATTTTATAATGATGTACATACATTTAAAAGTTAATTTTGTTCACACTTCTTCATACAGATCAATTTTTTTATGTTTAAGTAAAGAACCCTTCTCCACTTTTCTTTCACTTCGTATATTTGAAAATTAAAATATCTAATAAATTTTGAATGTTATTAAGCATATGATATATGTTATTATACATATATCAGTGTTATTAAACTAGCAATACAATATAATAACAAATTTAAAATAATAGCAACACTCATATTTAATTATTAAAAAACCACAATTAATATGACTTTTAACTTACATTTAATAATATTATTAACATACAAAATAATATTTTTATTAGCTTCACGCTGTATCCCGCACATAGCAGGTTAGGCAGAGGGAACCTGAGAACCTAGTGTTAAGTCACTCCGTTCCCCACTTTCCCCCAAAAATGAGGCATTGCGTGCTGAGTGGCGGAACTCAATGCCGCGCTTTGCTTTGTTATCAGATCGAGAAAAATGAAAATACTAAATATTATTTAATATTTTCATTTCCTGGTATAGGTATCTAGCTCACAACCTGTCGCGTTTACAGTTATGGTTCTGCGCCACGACAGGCCAATAAAAAATAATATATAAATTAAATTCTGTATAATAAAATACATATACAAACCTGAGCATTTCTCTGTTCAGACCGAATAGTGTCTTCTACTAACTTCAAAGCTTCTCTTCTCCTTTCTTCTTTCTCTTTTCTGGCCTCAGATTCCTCTTTCTTCTGTTGCTTCACTTTGCGTTCTCTTTCAGCTACTGTCATTCTATCTGACGCTCTAACAAATACTGGCTTCACTCTTGGTCCTATGTAAACAATAAATTATTGAGTAAAAAATACAACACGATTCCTAATCACTGTTATGAAGTTTGCACAAAACAAAACTAAGTCAAACAAGATGTGAGAACTAAAAAAAAAAGAAAAATATTGGGTATAAAATTGCAAAAAAAACAAGCTCTGATATCTTAAATACCCTAAAAAAAAAGATCATTACCGAAATTCGATGGTGAAATTACTAAATACCTTCACATCCCGTACCGACTTTCCTAAATATACCAGCTTCTCTAAAAATTACCGGCTTCCCTAAATATATGTATCGACTTCCCTAAATATATATACCCGCTTCTCTAAATTTACCAGTTTGCCTAACTAAAATTTTCACCCCTCGCCACTGCTATACATATAAATAGAATTGGAGTATCTGCTTGTAATATTAATATAATCGCTTTTTACTGCAGGCATATGATACATCTACGTTACATATACCAAAATAGCATTTTTCTCAATTTTTGTCTGTCTGACTTTTCTGGATAATCTCTGAAATAGCTGGACGGACTTTTACTGGCAGATAGTAACTTAGTTACTTTTATTTTAGAAAAATTCTTCTAATATTACAACTTTAGCACAATATAATTTTTTTGTTAAATAAAGTGCAGAGTTATAATATCTTTTTAAAATAATGCATGGAATATATACTAAATTAATAAAATAAATGGTACACACAACCATGGTTTGACATCCATGTTTATATAAATTGATATATTCAGTCATTCATTCACCGCCAGGCATGCATTGTTAACATGTCAATGGGGACACTAGTAATTAATTAAAAATTTACAAATCACCTGTGTCCTCTTCACTGTCTGTATATTCTGTATCAGAAGAACCACTCTCCTCCTTATCACCATCTAACATTTCTTCATCTTCTCTGCCGAGTACTTCCTTTTCAGCTTCTCTAAAAAATAAATTATGACATATAATCACAATGAATAGGAACTTATACAAATTATAGTATGAAGTTTATTTTCATTACCATTTAAAATATAACCTGTAAAATATAAAGTAACCAATGTATCAAAAAAATATTTTTTATATTAATTAATTAAATACAGTTATATATGTATGTAAGTATGTCTAACAAAATATTTGGAATCCCTTCCAGAAAATGGTGTGATCTGCAGTTTTTTAATTTGGCATAATTGAAATGTGTAAGTTTATATGAACATGAAGAGACGAACCGCCAAATATCTTATGATGTGTTCCGGTTCAATGGCATGTAAGCCAGGTTTTCCCCTATCCCACCCATCCTTTCCCCAAAATGTATTGGTTCCGATAGCGGACTACTACATTGTCCTCCCCTTCCATCTGTATCCTCTAGGTTGGCAACGCATCTACAACGCCTCTGGTGTTGTAGATGTTCATGGGCGAAGGTCACCACTTACCATCAGGTGGTCCTTCTGATCGTTTGCCATCAGTTATCCATAACAAAAAAAAAAAAAAAGAGCAGCAAGCCAATTAGCTATATAATTACGCATTAAAAATTAATTAAATACTACTATTTGACATATATTTGTATAAAATGATATACACACTGCTGAGGCAATGTCTTTTTTATGCATCGACAGGACCTGTTACATATGCAAATATGAAATTCTAAGTAAAATATTAAAGACCAATATCAACAGCTTTGAGTTCTGCACATCAGCACCATAATTTTGTGCACAAGACATTCCTTGTTAGGTAGTAGTAGTAGTAGTAGTAGTAGTAGTAGTAGTATTCAACTCACTACTCAATGCCACACTCTGTCTCACCAGAACAAGAAAAACAAAATTATTATATTAAAATCATTTACCTGAGTATTATAATTACACCCGCAACCACTCGCTTTTATAGTCAAACTCTGTCCCGCTGCACCACAACAGCCTCAAATAATCAATGAACCATATAATGAAAATTTCATAAAAATTGAAAATGTTTATGAAAATATGAAATTGTCTTACCTAGCAGCAAGTTTTGCCTTAACTGCCTGCCGACGTCTTTCAATTTCCTCCTCGTCCAAGTCATCTTCACTCTCTGAGCTGTGTCGTGCATCATCATCACTTGACTCTGATTCTTGTTCAGGTTCTGCATCAATTATCTCTGGTTTGTGTTCTGCTCGTCGAGGGGGAGAATGAGCCGCAACACGCAAACGTCGC
Source organism: Philaethria dido (assembly GCA_033558755.1). Taxonomy (NCBI): domain Eukaryota; kingdom Metazoa; phylum Arthropoda; class Insecta; order Lepidoptera; family Nymphalidae; genus Philaethria; species Philaethria dido. Next base: position 70,811 of record JAKGSA010000534.1, read on the forward strand.
AAACGTGGATCATCGATCTGGAGAAAATATTGTCATCACTTGATTATTAAAGTAAACAGTTACACATATTATAGTTCATACATTCAAAATAAACTAATGATAAGCCCTAACTTTGTAAATATTGTTTTCATAAAACTCAATTATTATTAAAAGAAATAAGAGCGTTTTTAAAAAATATATAATTACTTCTGTTTCAGATTCACTTTGATGGTCATCTTTACGGCTGATTATTTGTGCTATTTGATGTTTTCGTTCAGGTCTCTGTTGTTCTATAAAATCTTCAGTGTCAGATTCTTCGGACGATGAAACACCTTGGGCATATTCTGGTTTCTTTCCCGATATATACCTCTGGACTTTGACTTTTTGCATAGAAATTTCACCTGTAAGGTGTTAACCAAAAATATTATATTTGGAGCATTTCTCATGTCGTAATACAAGCCCATGACATACAAATTCTCATTAAATTAATAATAACAAAAAATACCCTTTTCATTTCGAACAGGAACAGCTCCAGCTGTACTCTGAATACCAGTAGGTTGAGCAGGGAGTTGATTCATCTTGTGTCTTGATTATGAACAGTAATTTTTTAAAAACGTATTGTAAATGTAATTAAAAAAAATGTACGTTTTTACTTTCATTTAATCACTTATCTAATTCCAATTCATATTGTAATTACTTAGATTATGTTTACTTCTAACGTAAATATTAATCTGATCATACTGAATATAAAATAACAATCTGTTTTCATGCGATATAGATTCTAATATGTATTGCCCTAGAGTTGCCAGTAATACGAAGGAAGAGCGATAAAATATCGATATATCAAAATATCGATATATTTCATTGCATAAATATTTTTTAATACGGCATTGTTTAAAAATATTATATCAACTATATACTTAATAATATCTATGTGAAAAATACCCGCACACTAACTTTTACATTATCACATTATAAGCCGTTGAATTTATATTAATTTATGTCAGTTGCCATAATTGAATTTATATAATGAAATTTGTACTGACAATAAACTATATTACTAACAATAGTCTAAAAAAAATCTTATCATATTTTCTATTCCTGAGGTGACGTCCAATGCGCGCATCGTTCGATTGCAGTACTTTTAAAAATGCTGGACTGTGTGAACTGTTGCTGTAGTTAATACTTTAACATTCACCACACTCTACTATTTACAATGTGGTATAACGCTATAATTGGAAAATTACTCCATTCTCAATTATCTCCATCTCCATTAGTCAATTACAATATTAAGCGGCATCAATGTAAATTAAAATAAATACTACTACTATTCATGCAACTTTTGTAAGTGATATTATTCGAGTACACTCAAACGAAAAATTTCCAATGGAAACAAAATTTAGTATCGATGTTCCAATAATCTTATTGTAACTGTATCGATGTGTCGATACATCAATGAACATCGACATTTCTTCATGGCAATTATAATTAACTCTATTTTTAAGGAACGGTTTTATACTGTTATCTGTAAATGATAGAATAATATTTATTTCTTAAAACTACGTGCCTTGTTATATTGTTTGATTTCATTCAGGAGAATAAATTTTCGATTTAAATTTTAATTTCCCTCGAAGTTTTAAGCTTGGCAACTCGGTATGGAATTATACCTAATATTTATTTTTATATCTACATAATATCCAGATTAAGAGCAAGAGAGAGATATATATTATTTAGAGAGAAATAGATCACGGCAAGCCTAAGAAAAAATGCAACAATCGAAAAATTATAAATTATTTTAATTTAACAGTAATGTTGGCGTTCTATTATTGTTTCCATTAAGACTACATAAAGGACACACCTTTCATATAATTATTAACTGTTTAAACAAAATTACTTCATTTTGAATAATTTATTTGCATTATTGTACACCGTGGTGTTGAGTTGTAAGCGCTATCTACGCTTGATAATATTTAAATATAAACAAGTAGAGGCCAGCAGCTTAGCAGGTTTTACTGTCATTGTTGATAAGTTATCAGAAGTAGTCGCGCCAACTAAAGTATATACAAATATTCACAATCTTTCCCTTGAGAGGTAGAATTATTATTAAGTGATTTATTGAGTAAAATTTAGAACTATTTTCTTCCTCAAGTTACGTTACGTTTGTGTTGTATTTATTTTTACTATCTTTATTTTATTTCTAGTAATCATGGCAGCTTGTGAACTTCCCAGTTTAGAGGAATTAATAACTAGTAAACTTGGAGGTTGTGAACTAGAAGAGTATAACAGAATACATTATGGAAGAAGAGATCACCATTTATTGGAATTAAAAAAAACTAATATTGAACTTGCTTACAGTAATAATTTTGATATAGCAGCATATGATTTTCCAGCACAAAGCGAACAGACAAGAAAACCACGTATAGTTAGAGTTGGTATAATTCAACATTCTATAGCAATTTCAACAGACAAACCAATTATACAGCAACAACAAGGCATTTTTGATAAAATTGAAAAAATCATTACTGCTGCTGCTAATGAGGGTGTTAATATTCTATGTTTACAAGAGGCATGGAGCATGCCGTTTGCATTTTGTACTAGAGAAAAACAACCATGGTGTGAATTTGCAGAATCTTCTACAGATGGCCCTAGTATAAATTTTCTAAAACAATTTGCTACAAAATATAGCATGGTAATAATCTCTCCAATTTTAGAAAGAGATGAATCTCATGGTGATACAATATGGAACACAGCTGTAGTAGTTAATGAATTAGGTAAAGTTATTGGAAAACACAGAAAAAATCATATACCCAGGGTTGGTGACTTTAATGAATCTACTTATTATTTTGAAGGCAACACAGGTCATCCTGTATTTGATACCAAATTTGGTAAAATTGCTGTAAATATTTGTTATGGTAGACATCATCCATTAAATTGGTTAATGTTTGGCATCAATGGAGCAGAGATAGTCTTTAACCCATCTGCTACTGTAGCTGGCTTGAGTGAGCACTTATGGGCGGTGGAAGCCCGCAATGCAGCTATTGCAAATAGTTATTTTACTTGTGCAATAAACAGAGTTGGGACAGAAAGTTTTCCTAATGAGTTTACATCTGGTGATGGGAAACCTGCTCATAAAGAATTTGGACATTTCTATGGATCCAGTTATGTGACTGCTCCTGATGGTTGCAGAACCCCAGGTTTATCAAGAATACAAGATGGTTTACTGATAGCACAGCTTGATTTAAACCTTTGTCGTCAGGTAAAAGATAAATGGGGTTTTACAATGACACAAAGGCTGGATATCTATGCCGATAGTTTAAATAAAGCAACCCAGCCTAACTATGTGCGTCAAACAATTGTTTAAAACCAATGTTATAAAATAATATATTTTTCTAATGACACCATAAAACAATGTAATCATAGTCGTGTAGGCAGAAATATAGATACATACATATATTAATAAAGGCTTATTTTTATTTTCAGTTATTCTTGCAATTTTATTTTATAAAATATTTTAATTTGCTTTAAAATGTGATTATATTTAGACATTTAGAAAGTCATCAAAAGGATGATTATTTGTTGAGTACTCCATTAATGTAATCATTTCACTCAAAAGTATGAGTAGCCTCATCACTTAAGTTATTTGAATAGCCTATGTTCTTGCTTTTTGTTGATAAAAGTATTACTAACTGCTGCATAATAAATTATTTGATATATTTCTACTAATATTAGAAAATATTACCTGATAAAGCTATTATTTAAAAATATATTCAATAAAAATTGCAATTACTCAATCCTGTTCATAGTATGTATATCAGTTTAGTGTTCTCTAAAGGAATTTTCTCTTAAAATAATAAAAGGTAAATAAAAGAGAATTTTAAAAACATTGTGTATCAATAAGAATAATACAGAAGTGAGCTATATATAAATATATGGTAATTATTGTAGGATACACTCAGTGGTACAATAAGTTGATCCTGCAACAGTATTCAAAGAAAATCTTCTTTAAATAATATATCATTATTCAAAATCATGATCTCTCTGATCACATACATATAAATATTTAATTTCCATAAATATATTATAAAGGTAAACATTACTCTAGCAGGTTCCAAAATATGCCAATGTAATTATAAGTTTGAGACATTGTTTTACATAGAAAAAAATCACTGAATGTACCCTAAAGTGCCAATCATAAAATTGATTACCACTAAGCACTAATAACCTATGCAGTCTTTGCACGCATGGCAGCTCTTTTGCCAGTAACAGCCTGGAATCCAGATTTGATACTTGCAACAGAACAACGAGAACCACAAGTTTCACACTGAAGGAAGAATAATCTGGTATCTTTTTGTAAAATAGTATCAGGAGAACGACATGTATGACAGGTAACATATTCCTTAATATATCGACGCAAAACATTTTCTATTTGCTTTTGTTGGAAGCGACCCTTGATAATAAGTTGGCTGTTACCATCTACAGACCCGCTTGTCCCCAATTCAGCAAGTAAAAAGTCTAATAAATGTTTAGGTTGACGATGGAGGGTCTTACAGATTTCTGTAAAGTTTGCAAATGATGTTTTCTTTGTTCCAATTCTTACAACTTGAGGTGGTCTCATAATAAACTTCTGTTTTTTACCAGAAACCATACTGGGGTTCTTTTCTCTCATAATGTCAAATACACGCTCTAATAACTCGTCGTATGTGTAATCCCGATCACTACCAATCCAATCACCATGCTGATCTTCTTCTTTATCTTGATCTTCTCCCTTTACATCATCTTCAATTGCAAACTCATCAATGTTTTTCTTCTTTTTCTTCTTCTTGGTCCTAGAGAAATCTATGTCTAAATCTAAATCGTCAATAACCTCTTCTTCCTGAGGTTCAGGTTCCTCGACAGGGGTATTTTCACTCTGGGTTACTTCAGGAAGAGCATTCTCCATTTCTTGCAAATTAAAGAATCTCTTTTTAGTTTTCTTTTTCTTTTTACCGAAGTTATCCAAGTCGAGGTTGTCATCTTCAGGTATGTCTACGTCACCGGACTCGGCAGGCGCTTCGACACTCGTGGTTTCTCCTTGATCACCAGCGAGGGCAGCATCTATATCAAAACCCGTCTTCTTTTTCTTTTTTTTCTTTAAAGACGGATCAAAAATCATTTCTTCTTCCATGATTTTACCTAATAGATCAAATGACTTTAAATATAAGTTTGGTTAAAGTGCAGATGGAGAATTTGGCAGGAACACAGAGTAATGAGTATCCACAACGTACAAAAACTAGAAATATCTTTATCGCTGATTAAAGGCAAATTGTTGCCAGCATTTTTATCTACTTTTTCAAAATCAAAGCAAATTGACATGTTAAAATTTGATTTCTACATGCTATGAAGACAAATACATTGTTTTAAAATAAATAATAATCATATTAATAAAAATGTTTCATTTTCTTTATCTTATTCAATGGCTTACTTTGATGTATTTATTATAATGGAAAATTAAGTTTAAAACCAGCAACACTCGTTTCTAATAAATACAGCCAGTGCTATAAAAGTGCATAAATGATAGACAAAATTAGTCAGCGTCCTTCTTAGTGACAGATCATTCTTGTTCTTTTAAAATCTGATGCAATAACGTATAATTTTGACTCAAGACATATTATAATATAATTCTAAATAAAATTGTTGCTGATTTATAACATTTTGAATAAGTCATTATAATTTCTATTGATATTAAGTGATCAACTAACTAACTGAACAATATAAATTGTTCTATTTACAGTTTATTTACTATTTAAAAAATATATAATTCAATTTACAATACCAATTTAAATTTTATTTAATTTCATTTGTGCCTACCCTAGTAAATAAACTTAATTATTTGATGAAAAATTTAACTATTTAGTCTATAGTTTCTATCTTGAGTCTGGAAATCAGAAATGTATCGAATGTCATATACATTTCTATAATCTGCATTATTCTGTAATCTGTATTTTGAGGAAATATAACCTAAAAATTTAAATATTTTAAGTTTGGACGGAAATATATTTGTATGAGTTAAAAAATTAAAAATGTTAGTTCGCGCTCATCGAACGTTTTCTAAATTTAAAAAACCAACAATTCGAACCTTTGCACAAGCTGTACAGGCAAAAGATAATGAATATACGAATTCTCCAAAATATCCACCAATTTTGGATATGAGCTTGAAAGCAAGAAAATTACGAGAAAGACAAAAAGTGTATCAAAACATACAGAAAATAAATACTGTAGAAGAAAAACAAATAGCTTTGAATATGCCCCGATACTATGGTTGGAAATCTGTTGTACTTAATGAGTCTAAAATACCATATAACGCTATGCCTTTAGTACAGTTTTATACGCGAACACATTTTAAAGAAATAGAAAGCCTTCCTGACTTATATACTGAATTATCTTCAATGTCTGATGAAGTAGTTCAAGAAATAAAATCCTATATTGAAGACTCTATTGCTATTGAAAACGAAGGAGTCGAGTAGGTATCATAAACACTAGATAAAAGATCACTTAAGCTTTTTATTCTTAATCAATTACTTTACTTATGTTAAGTGGTTCCAGAAGTATATATAATTTTTATCATGTTTTTTATTATTTATTTTATGATAATATAAGTCTGTTTTATTCCTTTCAGACGAAATATTGAAACATCATTAGACAAATCCGAACAAGAACAAATTGAAAACAGTCATGCAAAAAATATTGTAAAACAAATAAACAGAATTATCACAAATAATTTAACTGATAAAGTACCTCACATTTTATCATCTCAGGTAATTTTAAAACTAATTTAAATGCAGATGGCAAGATAAATATTTATTTAAAAAGTAATATACAATTACATAAATATTTTTTTAAACTTAAAAAAAGTATATATATCTAGAATAAAATATTTTTATGAGAGAATACTATGTTTTTCTAATCTAGTTAACACTTTAATTAACTTTAACAGTATAATTTACCAATATTTAAGATATTTTTCTTAATAAATATTTAAATTATAGGTAGATTATGATCCTCGACATGAAGCTTTTTGGTTTATTGGAGGAGTAGATGTCCCATTCAAAGTAGCTGCATGGAGAAATAAATATGAATGGTTAAAAGAGAGAGCAAATGAACCTATTGATAGACCAGTACAATACATAGGTATAATATGTTGAAAAATTATTTATACTTCTTGCTTTATTTATATTATTAGAAGTTAATTTTAATCATCAATTCATATAAATAAATAACTTAACAGGGTCACCTATACTGACTTTGAGAAGTAATTTGCCTCTTAAGCCAGTGATACCATATAGTGAAGCAGAAAATCCGGACTTCAAAGTACCTAAATTTACCTATGTCCCTGAAAGTGTAGGTTACTTTGGAGAATATAGACATGGTACAAATATCCCAGGTAAATTTTTAATTGTTAGCTTACCATTTATTATTTACTTCTGTTATCTACATATATAAATATAAAATACTTTAGTAAAAATGATTCACAATATATATTCACAAATTATAATACAATAATAATCATAATGTATAGAAATCAACGCCTGTCGTCGTGCAGAGGCACAAGCATGCGACTGTAAACGCGTCAGGTTGTGGGTTCGATTCCCACTCCAGGAAATGTAAAATTTAGTATTTTCATTTCTTGGGTTTGGTAACAAGGCAAAAGCGCGGTGTTGAGTTCTGCCAGTCAACACGCAATGCGTCAGTTCGGCAAAAAATGGGGAACGGAATTGTCGAAAGAGAATGGAGTGTCTTAACACTAGGTTCTCTGGTTTCCTCTGCCTACCCTGCTATATGCGGGATACAGCATGAAGTTAAAAAAAAAACAATGTATAGAAATGTATCCATTACAGAATGAGCTTGTCCAGTTTTTCTTCTTTTCATATTAAAATTTATTGATTACAGGATATTGGCCTGGAGAGCATGATGAATTTGGCCTCCTCTCTTTTCATGGTCGTGGTCATATCTTAGATAGAAAAGAATCCTTTGGTGAAGAAGATCATTTAGAAGCACTACATTGTCAAGCTATTAAATCAAGTTTTGGCTGGCTGTTGGCACAGGCTAACTATCAAGGTTTTACAACATATAATGATCTCACTTACCCTTTAGCAACACAAACAGTTATAACTAATGGCCAATTCATATCTTTTTATGTTTACCAATTAAATACTATTGAAATGCATAATGATGCAGTTGATAACAATCCAAAACATAACATATGTTTTGGAACAAAACCTCTGAAGTTGTATGATACAATTGAAAATGGAAAAGTGAAAGGGTTAAATGAAGATGTTTTAAAAATGTTAGTACAGTTTTATTTAAATACACCAGAGGAAAGAGATCATAATATGAAACCTTATCTGGGAAAAGAAATACGAATTATTTCAGATATAGGACATGACAATAAACGCTGCTGGTTAGAGTCAACTTACAAACACATTGTTTCAAATCGTCCAAAACATAACTTATTACCAGAATTATACCTCTGGGAGAAGATATATAAAATAAAATTCAACACTCGGTTCTTTGAAGCTAAGAGGAGACCATTTGAGTGGGGAATAAATCCATTCAATAGGCGATTGGATGAACATTTACCTCCTTATATACCTAAGGTTTTGAGAGCTTTTCCTAAATCTAGAAAGAAGTTTGAAACAACTTACTATCCAAAAGTATAATATGTATAAATTAGATTAAGTTATGTAGTAATAAACTTTAATAAATTAGTAATTTAAAAATAATTCTTGTTTCATTCTGATTATAAGTTTTTATTTGTCTAAAATATTATATATATTTGTTATATATACCCTCAAACTTTTTTTTTTACTATTTGACTTTAAAAGTTAACAAAATTTCGTTAATAAAGCTTGACGAAAAAGATAAGAGCTGAAACAGAGTAATAAATATTTAACATTACTAGTGTGTGTCGCTATATAAACATGGAAGTCAAACCATGGTAGTGTTTATAAATTTATATATTTTTATGCATTATTTTAAAAAGATTTAGATATTATCGTTCTGCACTCTTTCGCTATATAAACTATAAATGAGCCAAGTTTCGTGCTCCGCCCGTCCGCCTAATTCTCGTAAAAGGGGTATAAAGTTTTTACTTCACATATTAATATATAGATTTCATAACATTATTTAAATAATGCATGATTTAAGTGAGCTAATTTTTTTTAATTTGCCGGGTTAATGGTCCTTAACGATTAAGTTAACTAACGATTAACGAATAGCTTAAAAATTAAATACACAGTAATAGAATTTCTTTTTTAGATATTTGATTTAATTTAATAAGGTATATTTGACTCTAAATAAGATCTGTCCAAGATCAGTTTATATACGAATATATAAGACGATATTAATCAGTCAGTCAATGAACATGTTCTTAAAGAACATTTTAAAGAATAAATAGTTTAAAAAATATTTAAATGTCCGTATTTGAAACTGGACGGGATTAGCTGAATCTGGAGTGAACGTAATCGTAACTGGTATAAAATTATCGCTGAAATATTGATAGTATCCATTCATCCATAATAATAGCTTTAGCAAAGTAAAATAGTACTGGTAATTATTTAAAAAAAAACAGTCCTAACTTAAATCGAATAAAAAATAATCACAGTATTTAATTACATATATTATACCACGCAACTGATGAATTAGCGGAACGCATTTCATAAACCACAACTCGGATGACAGTGACAGATGACAGCTGTGAGCCGACAAACACCAGGCGTTTTCGTCAAAATAACGTGGTGAATGGTGATACACTTGAATTGATCTAACATAAGTCTATATTTTACAATAACAATGAAGAATTTATTTTTGTGGCAAGTTACTTCAAAGAAATTATCCGACTTACAAGAAGCTTGGTGTATTTGTTGCGAACATAAAGGAGAATCTGATGTTATAGACTTTTTCTCGTGTTCAGATAGTCTTATCATCAGCAATATTGATTCAAATGGTGAAATTCAGTGGTCTAGAAATTTGTCAGAATTATTATCACAGGAAAATGCACCAATAAGTATTACTTTTTTGAGTTTGACCAACTACATCAGTCTTGGTTTCGCAAATGGAGAATTGGTTACTATAGGTAACTTCGGAAATGATTATGATTTGGTCGGTGAATGTGATAATGGACTTGTAGTAAGTATATATTATTTAAAGTACAAAAAAGTACCTTAAGACTATGATTGTACTCTGCAATTCATTGTTTTTCTATTTACAAAGCAGGTCTCAAAAAATAAGAATTTTATATAATTTATTCATTCTCTCATGTGTATTTTTGAACTAACGTTATTTTTATGATTTTTATACAATTCTAGTCATGTAAATTAATCTTTATCAATAAAAAAATATTTGCTGGATATTGGATATGCAAACAACATATGGGCTTATTTACTTTTTTAAAATAAAGTTGATTTTCCTAAATTTTGTAGGCAATGGAATGGAGTCCTGACCAAGAATTGTTAGTTTTAGTTACAAAAGACTTACGTGTAATTCTCATGTCTTGTACATTTGACCCTATAACTGAACAGAGTTTAATAAGTGGTGAATTTGGAGATAAAGAGTTTGTTAATGTTGGTTGGGGAAAGAAAGAGACACAGTTTCATGGATCAGAAGGCAAGCATGCAAGAGTAAACACTGAAGTATCTCCTGGTAAGATTTATGTACAAATTTTCCTATTTACAAATAAAGACATGTAGTTTTGTTTAAAATGCAATTATATATTTTCAAATTATTATTGTTAAATATTTTATTAATGTAGTGCTGTGGGGCAGCATCTGAATTTAAATGCAAAGTTTTTGGGCTCAATCCCCATAGATTCTGAATCTTTATTTCTATTAAGATATACCACATAACATAGCATTGAGTTCCATTGTGCAAAGCAGAAATTATAATGTCGAAATATTCCATTGCAGACAGAAATCAAACCAGAATAGAATGAACTTAACCCCTCTCTCTTTCTCTCTGCCTAACCTGTTATGTGTAGAAAAATGTAAATATAAATAATAATTATAATAATATTTAACATTTTTAGATGAAAATATAGAAGTCAGTGATAAAGTTTTAATATCTTGGAGGGGAGATGGAGAATTTTACGCTGTGGGTTTCCTTTCCGAAGGTATTAGAAGATTTAAAGTTTTTGACAAAGATGGCAATTTACAATATACTAGTGAAAAGCAACCTGGACTTGAAGCTAATTTAACATGGCGGCCAAGTGGAAACTTAATTGCTACAACACAATGGGTAGATGATACACATGTTGTTGCTTTTTTTGAAAAAAATGGTCTGAAACATGGAAGTTTTAAAATACCAATAGATTCAAGTACTTATGTTGAAAAGTTAATTTGGAGTTCAGACTCAGAAATATTGTCCATTGTGTGTAAAAACAAATTAGATAGTACTCAAAAAGTTTTACTCTATACAATGGGAAACTATCATTGGTATCTAAAACAAACTTTGGTATTTAAGAAAAAAATAAATAAAATTATGTGGGATAATGACTTTGAAGTTATTAATAGCAAAAAACTGCATGTCATTTTAGAAAATCGTCAATATTACTCATACACATGGGTGTGGAATGTAGACCATAGTCTTGGTACAAATGAAGAGGATAATGCAGTTGTAGCTGTTATAGATGGCAAGAGAATATTGCTGACAAATTATAGAGATGCTATCATTCCACCTCCTTTAAGCACTTATGAAGTAGAACTAGATTCCAATGCAAATGCAGTATTTTTCTCCCCTGGAAATTCAATAAATACTAACTCACTAACTGTACTGACAGAAACAAAAATAGTTATCATGGAGCAAACTCAGACAAAACCAGTGAAATATGCAAAAACTAAAGAAATAGATTTTGAGGATAGTGAATTTCCACTTCAGAATTATAACTGGCTTTGGTTAGATGTTAACATATTTATATGCGTGAAAGTCAATGATGATAACTTGTATGAAGTGGTCCAATATAAAATATTTGAAGACCGTCTCTTAAAACAGATCTCCAGTCCTGTACATTTGCCAGTTGTAAGAGCTCTTGTACATCCAGTATATGAATCAATTGCATTTTTACAACTAATTTCTGGTGAGTTGATGGCTTACAATAGAGACTGTATTACATTTCAAGACATGTCATTTCCAGAACCCTGTGTAAAATTTTCTGCAATATTAATTGATGACATTGTCCGTTTTTTGGGTGTGTCACTTAAAGGTAATTTCTATATTATGGACAAACTAGTTATGAATGATGTTAGTTCATATTTTATCCATACTAGCTTTTTGCTTATTACAACATTAAAACATGAACTTATTTGTACTGACCTATCTAATACTGGTCTTAATAAACTAAAGTCCAGTGAACAAGTTGAAAATATTGATCTGTATAAAAGAAAAGTAGAAAGAGGTTCCAAATTAATAATTGTGATTCCAAAATCAACATTAGCAATTTTCCAATTACCAAGAGGGAATATTGAAACAATTGAACCAAGACCTCTGTTGCTTCAACACATTGGAGAGTATCTTGATAAACAAAAATATCATGAAGCATTCAAAATAATGAGAAAACATAGAATAAATCTTAACTTAATATTTGATCATGACCCTGAACTTTTTATTGAAAATATTGACATATTTTTGGAGTCTGTACAGAACAATTCTTGGCTAAATCTTTTCCTATCAGATTTAGAGAATATTCATGTTACCAAAACCATGTATTCCAGCATTTACTCAGGTAAAAATTCAAACAACATATTTACTAATAAGATAAATTTCATATGCGACAAAATAAGATCACACTTAAATTCATCATCAAGTAAAGCCCAGAGAGTCCTACCACTATTGACAACATTTGTAAAGAAAAATACCGTAACCGATTTAGAGCAAGCTTTGTTACTAGTAAAAGATTTGAAATTACAAGAGTCATCTGGCTCAAAACTCCCAGTTAGTTGTGAAGAAGCTCTCAAATATTTATTATATATGGTAAATGTTGATCAATTATTTGATGTCGCATTAGGAATGTATGATTTCGATCTCGTCCTGCTAGTTGCTAGCAAATCACAAAAAGACCCAAAAGAATATATTCCAATGTTGAACGAATTCAATAAATTAGAAGAAAATTACAAGAGATTTAATATTAACAAATATTTGAAAAGATTTGATAAAGCCGTGCAATGCCTAGCAAAATGTGGTGAAAGTAGATTTGAAGAATTGCATTCATTTGTTAAGTATCACAGTCTTTATAGGGATGCGTTAGCTTCATTTTCTTGTAAAGATGACATATACAAGCAAATATCTGATGACTTCGGACAGTATCTAAGATTGAAAAAACAATATATCGAGGCTGGGATGGTATTTGAAAAAGCAGATAATATTGAAAAGGCAATTGAATGTTACGTGGATGGATTAGAGTGGGAGTTGGCATTAAAATTAGCTTATGAAAAAAAACCTGAACAAGAATTTAAGGCACTATGCTGGTAAGGATGTTGACAGTTATAAGTTTGGTTAGTTACAGTTTACTTTAATTTATTCATTTAAAGTATTTTTATACGTTAACATTTAATTGTAAAACTTCTAGCAGGCTATCGTCAGCAGAAGTGGCTTCTGAGCATGGCGTGTGGTCACTTCCCGTAGGCAATGGCAATACTTTTTTATGCTAATAAGCGATTTGAAAATGTTTGTAATAGCCTATTTGAATAAAATTTGTTTTCATTTAATAACATAATTCCTTGGTCTTGTTAGTACAATATCCACAAAAATTATATGGTTCTCTTTAATTACTTATAATACAAAATACAAAGTGCATAGGTACAGAACAAAATATATAAGTCAACATGTAAACATTTACATGGGCCATATATTTGTAGCACTTTGAGATATATGCCATAACTTACAAGAATTTAGGTTATAGATAGATAATACTTTACCCTATTTTTTGGTTGAAAAAGTGAGTTAATTTAAATTTATAAAAACAAAAACGTCTTTTTTATAGGAATCTCGCTACAGCGTTGAAAGAAGAGAAACGCTACAATGAAGCAATAAGACTTTTAGAAGAATTTTCGTCTGACAGTGAAGATATTATCGATTTGGCTATTAAGTGTAGTCAATTCAAAACTGCACTACGATTGTGTGCAAAATATAAAAAAAATGAATTAATAAGTATGTTAATATGATATATATATATTATGAAATTTTAATATTCTATTTTAAAACTATTATTTAAAATTTAATTATAATATAACCAATAATATATATATTTGGTGTATTTTTATTTTAGCAAAATCAGTGGCACCAGCTCTCATAGCGGAATATGACAGTCTGCGAAATTTAATAGATACAAATAATGAAAACTTTACTAAACACAAGAATCGCTTACAAGTTGTGAGGGAAACGAAGAGCAAACAACTTATAGATAACTTTGAGTTACATGGAAATAAAGATAGTGATTTGTATTCAGATGCTGGTAGTACTGTCGCCTCTTCTTCAGGATCTGGGTTTGTATTGAAATTATTAACAATTACTAAGGAGTGAAACTTTTTTTAGCTTCATGCTTTATCCCGCAGTTTACAGCATGATTTATCAGCCAGAGAAAACCTAGTGTCGAGACGCTCCATTTTTTATTTTCAGCCCGGATTCGTGATATTATAAGATGAGTGGCGGAACTCAACGTTGGTCTTTGTTGTTAATCAGAGTAGAAAATTCAAAGTAATTTTAAATAAAATCGTGCCAAGTGAGAATCGAACTCACAACCAGTCGCGTTTACTGTCATGACATCCCACTGCTCCATGATGGATATAAAAAAATTTTAGTCTAAATAAATTCTGTACTACAATGTATATATGTCACATTAATATTAACCTCCTTAAACAAGTAAAATTTTGGTGATTTACCTATTGCTAGTAAACTTTACCATATTTGTAGTATAATATGGAGTATTACAAGGTTATTAGAGATAAAATCATATATTTAAGATTCTTATTCTCCATTCTTAAATGATGATCATTGTATGTAGTTATTATATATTATATATATAAATTTTTAGGCGATCGTTTCGATCAAGCAAAAATAGAAGGAAACACGAGCGCAAAATGATGTCTCTTAAAGAAGGTTCACAATATGAGGATTCGGCACTTGTAATAGCCTTGCATGGGTTAGTGACGTCGACCTTTGAACTAAGATTACACGCGAAAGAAGTCAACATAGCTCTGTGTTACATGGGGGAAGACGACAAAGCTTTAATGCTACAGGTAAAATTTATTTGTTAATTTTGGTTTAATAATAGTAGTAGTGTTGTCAGAGAGAACATAGTGTTCATTATATCGACTTTCTCCATATTTCAAATTATAAATTGTATATTACAAATGAATATATTCCAATGCAACAATTTAAGTCTATTTAAAATTTGGATGGTATTGACGAAAATCATTCAACTCTGTTTGTTCAATTATGTTGTTGCAATATTTGTAATATTACAATAATTGGTAATATTAATTATTTTAAAAATCACAAAATTTTGGGAAAAGGAGTCTCCTTTTCCCAAATTTCCCGATTTTTTTTTGTTTAATAAAAATACCATAATATTTGTTTTTTTTAACTTCACGCTGTATCCCGCATATAGCAGGGTAGGCAGAGGGAACCAGAGAACTTAGTGTTAAGACACTCCGTTCTCTTTCAACAAATAAATCATAATGTATTATTATTTATATACTAATTCGCATTTCAATTTACACAAAAACACTGTACAAAATCAGGGGTGAATGTTTCTTAAACATTACATTTAAAAGAATATCTATTGAAAACTCAAAGTTTTAAATAATTTTAGGTCTATGTCAATATTTAAATTATTTTTATTTACAGACATGCCTAGAAAAAGTTTTAAAAGAAATGAAAGATAGTTTTAAACAGATATGGAATAATGAATTCGCTCTGGAAGCAGTCAAAGCGTCAATAGCAGCAGAGAATGTTCCAGAAGGTACCAGTGTAATACCTCAAGGTATTGTCGCTTTAGGTGAGTTGTAATATTATTTTTAGCTTCATACATTATCCTGCAGGTTTCTCAGAGAGAACCTAGTGTCAAGACTCTCCGTTCTACACTTTAGACTTGAATTTGAAACATTGCGTGTTAAGTGGCGGAACTCAACGCCGCGCTTGGGCCATAATAGAGCAAAGAAATAAAAATATAATCATTTTCTCAAGTAGGAATAGAATTCGTAACCAATTGTTTGCAGTCAGACTGTCACACTGCACTACAATGGACTCAAGTGCAAATTGTGATAGTTTGAATAAATGATTTTTACCTATTTAATGCTTGTTCCACATAAAAATATATTAAATTGCTAATTTGGTACCAATTCCCTTATCTCAGTCTTGCCTATGTTAGGTTAAGTGTTAATACATATTGTATTGTATAAGTAGAATATGTCCTAATGCTTCTATTATTTGCACTGATTTCTTTACTTTGAGTTTGACTATACTTCAGATACATATAATTAAAACAGTTTTTCTACCTTACTACCCATTTAAATAATACTAGTGTCCCCGTAAATGCATTAATAACTCATTGCGTAGTGACGTATAAGCCACTTTATATAAACATGGATGTCAAATTATGGTAGTGTGTGTAACTTTTATGTTATTAAATTAATGTATTTTTATGCATTTATTTTTAGAAAATATAATCATTGTGCATTCCTTCGCTACATAAACTATAAGTGTGCCGAGTTTCATGCTCCTCCGTCCGCGAAATTTTCGTAAAAAGAGATCCAAAGTTTTTCCTTCACATATTTATATATAGATTATAATATTATTGATTTTTTAAGTATGTTTTTTTTTGTTTTAGATCCACATTTAAGAATAGCACCTGTAGTACAAGATTTTAGCTGGAAGTTGGAAGGATTAAATTATTAAATAATGTTATCTGTCTTATATTGTACATAAAGATAATTCTATGTTTTATTTAAAAATATTTTTATATAATAAATTAAATTTGAGGAAGGTTTTAATAAAAAGAAACTTTAATACAAAATATCTTTATTAATAAATACATACATTATCCTTTTATAAAACATTTAGGTGAACAGAAGAAACACTCAAATCCTATAGCAAAACTATTATTATTATTGAAAACAACCACTCTACAAAGGTCCTTCAGTTGAAATTCTTTAATAACAAAAGAAGAGTCATTTAAAACTGGTTTGCCACAAACACACATGTTGGCATTATCTAGAAAGTCAACTAAAGTCCATGGTATGACATTAGAAGCATAGAAAAATTTATTATTTAAAACTACTTTAGCCGAAACATGTAATAAACTGTTTACGTAGAAATCCCATGGTTTAATATCTGCTGTCCTCTTGGCTTCAGTTCCTTGAGAAAAGTTATTTGATGATAGATCAATATATTCTAGGGGGCATTGCATTAAGCCACATGGTAACGATTGCAGCTGATTTTGAGACACAGTTAGATACCTACAAATAAAAAAAATGGCAGAAAACCTTATTATATTACTACTTTCTACTTATTTCCTACTCTAACAAATTACTACGAAATAATTAAGATTTCAACAAAAAAACAAACTTCAAATAAAATGCACTAAGAAGTAATATTATTGTTAATAATTCCAAAAGCTATGCATCAGATCTTTACTAAATTTAAACGGGACCACCTCAGAAGCACAAGCTATCATATAAAAAGAATTATCGAAATTGGTTCACTCAATAAAAAAGGTTATATGGTAACCCACTTAAAAAAATTACAATTGAAATGAGAACCCCATTTTTTTGAAGTCAGTTAATAACTAATAACCATTTTTGTATCCAAATATCAATAAGTACTATGAAGTAGCATACATAGCATACATTAGTATGTGTTTACTGTAAGTATAATTTAAGTAAAGAAATATTAGGATGTTACTGGAACAACTATGAGGACTTTACAATATATTTTTTTACATAAGGTTAAAGAAAATAGTTTGTATAGTTATATGTTTTGTAAATATATGTTTAATAAATATACATGATTAACTAAGTTAAATTGTATTTTGAATTTCTCAACCATTGTTTATAAAAGTATTATAATTTTTTTCATTTAGAAAATATTACCTCAATGAATTGATGCGGCCTAAAGTTGCTGGCAACTTCTCTAATTTGTTATTGTCTAGTTTAAGAGTTAATAATTGTTGTAGTTTCCACATACTTTTGGGTAATTCTTTTAGTTTATTTCCACTGAGATCTAATAGCTTCAATTTTTTTGTAATCTGAAAATGTACAGTATTAATATTCACACATATTTAAGATTATTAATATTTTAGTATTTTTGACTTACTTTAGAATATTTGTTATTTTTAAAGCAACATGTGTGATTCAAAAAACAAAATTTACATGTTATCAATTTATTACTTATTTTAATTAAAAATATTATAATTTACACTACCCAAAATTATTTTTAGAACTAAAACTTTAGGGTATTATAATAAATAATAATATGTACTTAGTAATAATTATTAGATTATTCATTTACTACATTGTTCTAAATACTATGTGAATAATATTAAGGGTTCAAACCTTTATTCCTAATAACCATCTCCAATCAATGAAGTCTTTTACACCTAAACAATTATTTGCTAAATATAATTCACAAATATTTGGCAACCTTCCTGTAAAGAATTTTAATGATTTTATATATTTTTAAGGAATACAAAAAGTATGTAATGAATTAGAAAATTATAAATTTTAATAGTTACCAAACTCAGGAGGTATTTTCTCAATTTCATTATTGCTTAAATCAAGAACAACAAGATGATTGAGTAATAAAATATCACGTCTAAAATTACATAGCTTAAGACCCACAATGTGCAATGATTCTAAAGTTCGGGGTAATCCTTTAGTAGGAAATTCTGAGCGATCACTGATAATTAACTTGGTTGGAGCAACATTTTTAACAGTAACACCAATAGACGTAAAATTTGAAATTTTTAAATCCTTTGTGTCTCCTGTCACACATGACTTAAGTAGTCTCATAAAGCTTTTCAACTGTATAACTTCACTTTTTACACATAAATCGTGTGCGGGTTCTTCAAATCTTAAAGTTACTTTTCCTTCGTTTAAACATTTTACAAATACTTGTTTCATACATTTTAGCTTATATTTGGTCCCATGTTTGTTCACAGTGGAAAAGTGTAGTATAAAATATTCTTTCTCATTTTTAGGCTCTTTCCCCAACGCTAATGTTGATTTTAAATGTTTGCTATTAGACCTGATATTTAAATTACTATGTACTCGATTAACAACTTCAACTTGACACTGTAACTTCATATTTTAGTTTATTACACTGAGAACGATTATAAATATAATCAAATTTAACAAAATAAGCGCGAAACTTCAACTTAAGTCAAAAATCTAAATTAAAACCGAGATTTGACAGTTATGGTGAATCCCTTATGATGGTTAACGTATAAATGTACTTCAGGGTTCACAAAAAAACTATAATATAGATAGAATATGTACTCGATTAACGAATGTCGCCTAGTCTAGCCTAACCGCCTTTTTAATTTATTTATTGTTTTAAATAAATGGTTTCAGTAATTGTTTTTATAATATTTTTTTAAAAAGTAAATGAAATTGAAATGTTATATTTATTCACTAAGTAATTTTTATCTACAAATGAATAATTTTGATTTTCGCAAATACATTTTTTTTCCAAGATTATATAAAATCGCAAATACTCCGCATTCTAATTTTGCAAGTATGATAGGAAGAATTGAAGACCCTTTTTTGTGCAGATAGGGCTTATATGAAAATAGGTGGAGATAAAATTAGTAGTTTTTTTAATTAATAACTAACAAAAAAATATCAAACATGCATTTTAAATTGTTTTTTATATTAATTTAAATTACTTCATTATTTTACTTACCTTTTAATATTTCGCATTTGGCTAGAGTTTAAATCTGACAGAATTTATTAAAAGTAATGTTGTTTCTTTTCTAGTGACAGGCATCTCATTCTAACAATATATTATTTACCTGCATAAAATCATTTAAAATAAAACATACAAACCAATTTCAAGAGTCAATAATTCAGTAAGTACTTGTTTTGTTAATTTTAAACATGAATTTAGCATTTACGAAAATATATTTTAGTTAGTAAACTAAATGTCTATCGCCAGTGACGAGTATAAGAAATTTTAAATATTTTACATAGTTGTTAAACAAAGAATAAACACAAAATAAAAGCACTTTAATTGGTTTTAATATGATATTACTAGATTTTTTTATTGATTTTCTAATTATGTTCGCTTTTTACAGTATTTGCCGAAAAATGGCTGCCCTTGTTGTTCAGTCCCGTTTTGCCGGCTTAAAAATAGAAGATGATGATCATCCTGGTAATGATAACCAAAAGTCTAAAAAGAGCAAAACTAATCCTACAAAAAAAATTGAGCCAGCAAAAAAGCCAAAAACAGCAAATAATAAATCGCAGGTTCAAGTACTTTCTTTATTTTTATTTCACGCATTTGTTACTTAATTTTTTTTATTATGTAGAAAACATTATTTTCACGCTATGTGCGTTGAATTTTTTTACCATTGATGTAATTATACTTTAACATTTTTCTTATTTTAGAGTGTAACAACGAAGAAACGAAAACATAAGTTAGTTGAAGCTACTACAGAGCAATGGGAGATGTGGAAGCAAAAAGATGAAGAAATTGTTGATGGAAATTTTGAAAATGAGTTACAAGAGGTTTGCTAAATTGATTTTATATTTCTTATACATATA
>JAKGSA010000534.1:91715-250937 GCA_033558755.1 Philaethria dido
ATTTTGGGGAAAGGATGGGTGGGAAAGGGGAAAACCTGGCTTACATGCCATCGAACCGGAACACATCATAAGATATTTGGCGGTTCGTCTTTGACATGATAGTGGTCGCGAGCCAGACGGAGGACGAACCTCCTACCACCAAACAAAACATTAGATACAAACAAATATCCTACAAACACAAAATCCTAATTTGAACTTGTGTTTGGTGTCTTTTTTTATTTGTATTTATTTAAAAATTACAATAATATAAAATATTATTCTTATATTGTATATTTTTAATAGTTTCATGAGAAAACAATCATTAAGTTAGATATGTATTCTTGTGATATTGAATGAAATTTACTACCATTTTGAAATTAAATAACTTGGTTTCAGGCAATACTTTTATCCAAACTTGATTATGAAGAAAAGAAAGATGTTTACACACAACTTAAAAAGGATGCAGACTCAGAAAAAAAATTGGAAGAACAGGCTCGTCCAGGAAACAAGAAACAAAAAAAGAAAAATGTGATGAGCTTAGAACAATTCAATGAAATGGTCACAGGCAATGAGGAACCAAATTGTAAATATCTAAGCTGTTTTTTTTTCTAATTTTCTATTTTATAATTATGTACTTAACATCATCATGGTACAGTGGAGGAAGTCTGAAGTTTATTACTGTTACATTCAAATATCACCTAGAGAAATATTCATATTGATAAAATAAATAAGTTTTTTGGTCATGTGAATGAAATTACAGAGGAGCTCAATATATCAAAATTTACTTTTCTAATAAGAAATAGGCACAAAGTGGATAATTGATTTAACATCATGTGTCTTTGTTTCTTCTTCTATGTCATTTATAAAAAAAGAAAGAATAATTATTTCAAGTAGTTATAATAATTATGTAGGTTGTGGACTCAACTCTGTGTCATTAGAACATTTATTATTTTAGATGTACATATTTTTAATGTACATCTTTTCTCTTTGTGGGTCTCTTCCACTTAGATAGCTCTTTAGACAGATAGAAATTAGAGAGTTGATTGTTTTATCACTGTGACCTGTGTGTATGACGGAGGTGCCCCTGCTAAAATACAGCACATATGTTAGATAAAAATATTTTTTCTTATCTAAATGTATGTTATTTGATATGTGGTTTTTTAAATGTTTTGTGATTATAACATTGTCACAAATAACTTTGTTCTTTTAGTTGTTAATGCTGCACCTATTAAAACTCCAGAGGATCCGAAGCCTGCCGACAAAGATACTAAATTCTTTGACAGAGTACAAAATGAAACAAAAAATGAGCTATTAAAGGAAAAAATTATTGAAAGAGTCCGAAATCAATCAGTCCCAGATGAAGTAATAAATCGATTACAGTTTGCTGAAGCTTTAGAGAAAAAAGACAAGGAAATTACAGAATTGAAAAAAGAAGTTACTACTTTAAAGGAAGAACTTTTGACAGTAAAGTCTCGGAATAAAAAACTTTGTAATATTTTGGGACAGGGTGAAAGTAAGCATGTCTGATTGGTAAAATAATTAATTATAATAACATATTATAAGCATAGAAAATATATTATCATAAAAAGAGACCTGCATCTATATGTGTTTTAAGGAATTACTTGAAACACAACTTCTTTGTTATTTTTTATATTTAAAGTAATGTAAAATAGCATAGACCATAAATAATTACACATATGTGTAGTACTAAAATAATGGTACATTTTTAAATTTCAGTGAAGGATAAAGCAGAAATTTTGGTAGAAGTAGAAAGATTGCGGGCTGTCCAAGCAGAATTGAATGCAGAACTTGCATCATTACACACTGATCTGGAGAAGGAGCGTTCAAAGAATGCTGATCCTCGTGCTAAAGATAAGGTAAGATATTGTTTTAAGTTATACATAAATTATATTGGTATAAAAATACCTTTGTGTGTAACCTTTGTTAATGACATATATTTTTTCATAAAGATAGTTACAGAAAAACAATTATCAAATAGAGGATAGTGGCTAATAATGTTATACATTCTTTTTGTCAATATTGTTGAATTTTAAAATTCAACTTATACAAATTCATAATTCAATTTGTTACATGCTATTGTGATATTTCAGAAAAATGCCACTAATAGAAAGAAAAATATACGATTTGATGTGTCATCTGAGGCGATTATATCAAAAGAGAATAGTTCAGAAACAATATAGCTAAAGAAATTCTCTAAAAAACGTGTTTATCATAAAAGAAAATAAAAACTGTTAAACGATGTGTGTTTATTTTTTTTTTGTAAATAGTTGGTATTTTAATTTTCAGAAGAAAAGAGGAAGTGGGGATAAGGATAAATAGCTAAGATAGCTGTGAATAAGCCTAGATGTCACTTGGTACTATATTTGCTCTCTAAGAAATGTGTTACTTAAGTTTAAATGGTCAATTTCACATTGAAAAATGAATGTGTGTTTGTATTCTATTAATGGAGATAATGTAATGGCTGCAGAGTGGGTTCTGTATTTTTATTTCATGATTCCACTTTGCAGTAACTCAATGTTATGTGTAAATAATTGTAATTAGAGGTGAATGATTATGAATGATTATTACTCTTTTTTGTTACAATTTTTGCCATTTTTTTCTAATTTTGCACTGTTGGGCATTTTTTGCATCAGGACAAGAGTAGTGGTAATCTCTTTGGTCATTTAAGTATATATTAGGCATCAGGTACTCCAATGTCCTATTTCATACAAACAAAAAGATATATTTATTATAACAATCCTTATATATTTTGAATGTATGTATAACATGCAATAATTTCATGTGTTCCAATCTGTATTTTAATGCAGTCTTTTCAGTTAAAAATTAATAAGTATCAATAACTATTAGATTTATGATAATTATGTTTAAATTATTGAGTAAAATGTTTTTGATTTGTTATGTATATATTTTTAAGAAACAATCATTCGTCATTACGCACTTCTAAGAGAATCCATGATGGCTTATATTTTGTAAGACTCCATAAAGAAAGCCATCAATAGGTTGTAAGATTTATATTTCAATGAATGTTAAGTATGATAAAAGTATATCATAAAGAGATAATTATTTTTGTTTAGTTTTTAACATTCCTATATTATTTATTATATTTTTTTAATTGGAATTTCTTGAGATCTCTACTTACTACTGCTCTGTGATTACGTAAAATATTTTTAATATTTGTTTATATCTGTAATTATTGTGTAAAAATGTCACAAGTTTTAACTATATATTTAAATTAAATATTAAAAAAAAAAACAAAGTATTATTAATTCCCTCTTTTATACTAGAGCTTCCTTTTTAATTAATTGTAATTATTTTTTATGTCACGCACACCTCATATGGAAGAAGTCAGAGAAAGCCTATAGCGATAGTATATTTTTGCTTATTGTCCATTTTGAAAAATATATATATGGCCGTCTTTAATTAATAGAAAAAGAAATGTATAAGTCATACATTTTATCTTAATATTTTAAGGGAGTAAAATAAAAAAAATGATAAACAATGCACAATTTTATTGCCATCTCTAATTAAATACACAATTGTAATTATAATTAATACGCCAGTGTGATAACTTTACATAGTAAATAAAAGAAATTCAGTGTCATTAAGTATTGAACTAAGGTTAGTCTTAACAAATCTGAAATTATAATTGTGTATCAATTGATAGATGAATGCTCCCTGACGAATCTTAGAACCGAAACGTCAGTTAACTCATTTACAAAATTACACCTAGTTAGGTATAAGATAAATAAAATACTAGATAAATTATGCAACCACTTGAAAAAAAGGACACAAACAACTCTGTTAATAATAAATATCGGTATTTGTTCCGTTATAGGAGGCACTTAAATAATTCATTATTTTTATACACATAAAGTTCACATCAATCGGCCAATTACAGGATAGATTTTGCGAAACCAAAAAATGGGACATTATTTCTATTTATAGTTTCAATATATTAATGACTAGGTATTAATTTCAGTGCATAATTATAGTTGAATTGTAAAAATAATTTATTTGTATAAAAATATGAACTCGGAATTGTTAGTATTATCTTAATATTACTTATTATACAAGTGTCATATTGGCAGTAACCGAGATTATGGCAACGTGAATTTGATTTCTAAAATATTTTTGGTCCAAATTTCATAGTACATTCTATATTTTCACGTCGGTCTGTGTAAATAATAATACATACACCACCTTTAATACTGTTACAGAAACGTTACATTATTAGTCATTAAAACTAAGCGAAGATTATGTTAAAATTAACTTAAATAATATGGCAGTAAGTGGTAATTGTAGAGCATTGTTTTATGTACTTATCCAGCGAGATTCGTACGTCTCCACAGTTCCTATTCGGTATTCGAGTACATGAATCGGGTGAGCGATTATGAAGACCGAATGATTTCGACCATTATATTTCGTCAAATATCGATATAATATAGATTTTTATAAAATATTTAATTATTATAATCGTTAAACAAAATGATTTCTTATTCATATCATTCGATACTAATAATCATCGTTCGTAATCGCTTACCTCTAGGGAATATGCCTATTCGATGGGCTATTTATGTTATAGCAAAACGATACAAAACAATTACCTTTCATAGTCACCCATGCTTTCAGATAGCATTCAAACATGTATACTTTTGCACCACATGTGCACATTCTCGTTCACAAAATGCTTTAAATTCCGACAACGGATGGGTCCGTTCTTATAATGTACAAATGTGTTTTACATTACTTTCTACAGTTTGTTAAATATTTAAAGTCACAGAGTGTATTACTAAAGTGACTTGGTGACAATTTTTATTGGGAAATATGAAATATTTCCTTAGTAAAATAGATTTTGTCCAATCCGATGTGTCGACGATGACATCGACGTTTCCAATTATAATTTGATAAGATCTTTCCAATTAGGATCCACATGGAGGTTGACTCTTTCAATATGTAACGAGCACGAAGGTAAATATTCTTATGAAATTGTAAATCCTCATTAAATTGTCCCAGTCCATGGCAGAGCCCGTTCAGCAGGCGGGTACGTCAAAACATTTAATAGTGCTTATCGGCTTCGTAGCCAAATCGCACTCGGAATCGTTCACTACATTATTAGATATTTTGTTAACGCAGTGAACGTTACGGTGCTTATTTGCGTGCTCACCCTGTAAAACAAATTTACCATTAAAACAACAACAAAATCGAATTTCAAATTTAAGAACTTAATATTTCAATTTATAGAAAAAATATCAAGTAGTCATACACAACATATGCATCTTGAATTTTTACCAATATCTAAATGTAAAATTATAGGCGTCTGGATAAAGTATCCAGATAAGTATAGTGATACAAGTGGTATACGTACAAATATTTATTTTTCAACAAAATTAAATGAATGCATTAACTTAACAATAAACTTAACATTCAAGGAAGGACAAAGTAAAATTCATGACATAGATATTACACAGGCTTCCTCGTAATAACAATAAGTTAGCGTATATTACCATAGCGTATTTTGGTCTTTCCAGTTTCGATAAATATTAATTATAAGTAGGTTGATTTAATGTATAAAATGTATATTTACCGGCATGTGGCAGGGCTCGCAGGGCTGCCAGGCGCCGACCCACCAGTGCGTGCAGGCGGGCTGCCGGCACTGCTGCATCAGCGCCTCGTGCCGCGGCTGCTCGATGTGGTAGCACTGGGACAGCTCCACTTGGCCTAAATATATATTTTTTTAAAACATATCAAAATTTGAACGTAGCAGGACTTGAACCCGCACCTCTTGAAACCCGTCGGAGCGCTCTGACCTTGAGTCTTATATTTGAGCTCTTGAACGGTTTCGAAGAGGCTCGGGCTCGAATTTCATGAATAAGAAAAAAGTAAAAATGTTTTTTGTCCTAAGTGTGTGATTAGCACTTTAGGAAATAAAAATATACGAAATATTACTAAATGTTACTATTTATTTTATTAGGGGATTATATATTTGACAAATCCATCACCAATGGACAATATGAGACGAAGTACTTAATATTTTTGCTTATTCGGTAAAATATATTAAGATGAAAAAGATTTTTTGGTTACTAGTAGCCATTAGTTATGATATACGTATTGGTGTTTGGAGCACAATTCCATAAATATGGTTGCTTAATAAAATATGGCAAAGGATTCTTTATACAAGACGCAATGACAAAAAAACGCAATCACAGAAAATAAAATATACTTAAAGATTGACTCGATCTGAGATTTTGTATCCATTTCTTTTTGCAGTTCTATAAAAAAAAAGTAATATTAATACAATAGTAAGGTCACTTACGTTGGTGTTCGTCAACGCATATATAGTGTCGGTGCATGCGTCCGGTGCCGCACGTGGCGGAGCACGGCGACCAGTCGGACACGCGGTACGCGACGCGCGGCCGCCGCGGCTGGTCCACCGTGTACTGGTACGTCACGCCCGGGTTGCGGTGACGTCCGCGGAATATACGTTGCTGCATATTTATCGTATACTTTATATATATACTAAAACTGTTTACTAAAGATAACTCAGCGGTCTAATGACAAAGGCGGCTAAGTTCATCTTTTACTAACAAACGCGGCAGTCCATCATTTCTTAAAATTCCAAGTTAACCAACGTAACTTAGGATTAAAATACAAATTAAAATAAACTATATCGAAATTATATTTAACATTATAACTAAAAAGAATATAGTATCCTTGTATTGTTATGTTTTTTGTAAATCGCTTTAGCTGGTCTTTGCCACTTTTGTTATTACACCTCTGTATTTCGATTACTAAACAAACCTCGTTCAGAAACCCTCGATTGACAGGAGTTTAAAAAAAGAAGAGCGCGTATTAATATCCTATTACTCTGCCAAATTTTGTCATTTACTAAAATTTAAATTTTATAAGCGTAAAATCATAATATATGTGCTAATTTACAGAGTTGATCTGTTTATGTGATATTTATTCGACATTTAGTTATCAGCTAGTGACATTTAATTGCTTTGGCATAAATGAATTATGCCAAAGCAATTAATTATTATTATATTTGTTTAGAAGTTTAAAAATAGTAGAGTCATATAAAAATATCCAAACGGATAAGTGAAGTAAGTATTTATTTCTTCTTTCTGTAACTTACATAAACTGTTATATCTTCAGCGAGTGGTCCACTGATTCGAACTTTCTCCCAATCTCTATCCCTCTCATAGACTGCTTGGGTTCCCGCCACAAAATATTCTGTTAACGTTGCGTTTCTGCAAATGCATATAATTCATACAGTACACACACACAGGACCAGTAAGGTGTTTTAACAGTTTTATTTGTAGTTAAATTTTCTAATTAAAAAGTTTTTTTCTGAAAAAGTCATCTAAAAACCTCTACAAAGTGCCGGAAAGCACTCTGTTTCAATCAATGTTTCTTAAAATTAAATATAGTTTTGTGTGTTAATCGTTCATTTGTTCTGTTTTAATTGTGATCTTAAAGAATTTATTGTTAATATTTAGTTTAAATTTAAATATAATAATCAAGCTAACTTCACTATTCGATACTATGAGACTTTTTTGAAAATATTATTTTTAATGTTTAAGATGTGTCTTAGAATCTACTATATCTATAATATTTTTTGAGACTGAGTATATGTGTTTCTCGAGTCTATATATAATTGAGAGTTCTTAAAACATAAACAAATTACATGACTTCAGGTTTTTCTTTATTTTTAACCGGCTACAAAAAAGATTAGATTTACTATGCTAAGACAGAATAACGAAATTAGCAGAAAGGTGTTAAAGTTAAGGGATTTGTTTCTCGATGAAGAAAAAATGACTTCATCGAAAAACAAACCTGCAATAGAGTAAGATGATATTTGTAATTATTATTTATGTGAATTGCATGTTTGTTGTTATTGCTAAAAACAGGTTTTGTGTAATAACAAGCGCGTCTCGCCGTTAAGCATAACAGCTTGGCGAGAAAAATATATTTTTTAAAAATTTTGTTAAATAAATAAATAAATTAATTTAAAAAAAGGAGGAAGTTCTCAATTCAACTTTATTTCTTTTATGCGGTAACACACAGTTACCGCATAACTTTTCTGGGTGAACTAATGTTGATAATTTTTTTTATCATATAAAATAGCCTTATATACTTTTGACAGATCACGGGATTACAGTCTCATTTATCTTTAGTTAAGATAGTAGTTAAGAAGAAATAATTGTACTTTTTAGTGCATTATATACAGAGCCAGTGTTCTTTTTTGTTACAATTTTAATTGTCTATAATGAGTAATTTGATCAATTATTATAGAGAACGGATTGAAGCACATTACGCTATGTGCTTCAATCCGTTCTCTTATATTAAAGTAATGGAGTACACTAAAAAGTGTAAAGGACAGTCTTTATAACATTTAATTATTTGTATCGATTTTTATTTAATTTATTAATTCTTACCTTGCACCGCTTAAATATATTTTTCTTGATTTCGCGCTACTTATTGAAATATAATTTCCTGGACTAACTTTCTCTTGAATTTTTACGTTTCTGGAACCGGCTGGTATAACAGCAACCTAAAATAAATCGAGTGTAAAAAGATTTAGTCAGATTTACTTAGGAGTCAGTTTACTTAAAAACATTAAAAAATATGAATAGTGATAATTATCAGGAACAAAAAATTTGGACCCCTTTACGAATATTACGCGGACGGAGGAGCATGAAATTTAGCACACTTATAGTTTATATAGAGAAAAAGTGCAGAATGTTAACATTTTTTTTTAAATAATGCATAAAAAATATATTAAATTAACAAAATAAATGTTACACACACTATCATGGTTTGACATCCATGTTTATATAAAATGAAATATATATTACTAAAGACAACGTGTTGTTAACGCGTCAACCGGAACACTAATTATAATAAAAATGTCTTTGTTTTATAATAACCTCACTAAATCCTGATTGCCTGGTTGTATCCATATTGTAAATGCCTTGTACAGTTTTACACGCCGATCCATTTCCACCACAGACTCCACATTCGTCTTCTTCAACTTCGGAATTGACAATCCAATCACAGCCTACTTTGTAGCACACACCTGAAAATATAAAATTTAGATAACTGTTTCTGTAGCGACAAAAAGAATAATAATTAGAATAATTAATACAAATTATAAACATTGAATTAAAGACATAGAAAATATATTTATTTATTTATATACTCACGCACCTTAATGTATTAATAGTGAAAACGGAAATATTTAATAACTTTACATGTATTTTTCCCTAAGTTGGATTTAAATTTAACGTCATCATATCTATATATCAATACGTGAATTAAAAGCTTTGAATCCCTTTTTACAAAAATTACGCGGTAGGAGTAGCAGAAAACTTGACATATTTATAAAGTAAAGTGACGTATACGTTGCTAGATAACGCGTTGTTAACGCGACAACGGAGGTACTAGTATTAATAAATGTAAATGAATCACTGTACATACCAGCTATACACATGTCTCTACTGCCAAGGCTCTGTCTGCAAGGAGTTCCGTCGGCTACGAACACGCCGATTATTAATAAATCCATGTCCTTTCCGTCTCGAGGCACGCATTGTAGGTCACATGGTTTATCTAATAATTGCATCAATTAAAAAATATGTTCAATAGAATCTCAATTAATATTCATTTTAAAGCAATAACAAAATGTTTGCTTTTTTAATTTGAAGGCTAATTTAATCAGAAGTAGATATATCTATATGTATGTTATAATCGTATAAAGGTCGAAAATAAGTTTTGAACTTGCAATAAATTTATTCATCTAGAACATTAATATCTACTACGTTTTTATTAATCAGCGACACTGCCTTTTAAACTACAAGATCTGCAACCAAATATTATACTAAAATGAGTCATAACCGTAGATAGCTTACTAGGTAGGTATAAATATTGACACTCGAAACAAACTAAGATAATAAACATTGTTTGTAACGGTTATACTAATTAATGATAAACTAAATAAAACTGAGCATTAAATTTTAATTAGTTAATTAAAATTAATAATTTAATCTCAGCGTCATCAGAAGTGAAACAGCTTTTTATATGTTCAAACATAGTTTTCGTTTCTAAGAATAAAGTAACATGCAGTCACGTACGAACATACTGACCTAAAAACAATACAATAAGAATGTTCTAGTTGTAAAATTACCTTGATCAATGTAGGGTATCCATTCTGAAACAGTCTCATCGTGGTAAGTCTTGTTGTTAAACTTAGCACATTGAACTTCCCTAAACGTCGGTTCATTGATAGGGCACGGATCCGTATTGCACACTTTGTAGCTGTACATAAAAAATACTGTGTTATTTATGTCTGAATATTTAAGAATCTATATTAAATACTATAACTATTAACTAAGCTATGATTGTAGGTGAAAAATACTTTATAAATAAAATAAATGTATAAAAGAATTTATATGTTGCGTGCGAATTCATACGTACAATTGTTTTGGCTCAGGTATACCGTACAATGTTTCATGAATTAACGACAACATTTTACACGCAATTAGCGTTTATTTGTTTCTGCAAGTTAAAATAACGTTTTCAACTCACCGACTTCTGTCACCAATACAGTAGTTTCCATTATTAAGCGGTTCAGGATTATTACACTCTCGCGACTGCGTGGAGGCGCCGGCGCCGCAAGTCCGCGAGCACTCGCTCCACTCGCTCCACGGCCCCCAGCCGCCGTCGCGCGGCACGGGCGATGGAGTGCGAGCCACGCACGTTTGGTTTTGACACCACTGTTATTGTTAATTGAAAATTAAACATTAAGGAATGATGAAAGTTTCTAATAAATATGTAAAAAAAAATATAACTTTTGAAGTTTGGAAACCGTCTAAGCGTTCTAGCAACTAAGCTGTACATTTAAGAGGCGAAGAGTTAAGATTGGCTACGTTCAAATTTTTTAACGTTTTCTAAAAATGTTTTTCTAATTGTATTTCAATAGAACTTTAAAAATAAAAGTAATTAAATATCTAAAATGAAAATGAATTATTTAATGTAAGAGCAAGTGTATTACCATATTTTCCCCACAAGTGGTACCGGGCGCGGCGGGACGTAACATAGTCTTGCACGTGTTATTTACTAGACACCACAAATGTTCACATAGTTCCGTCGGCTTAGCACAGACTACAGCTTCCGCTCCGAATTGCAGATGACATTGAGATGCAGCATCAAACGTTACTCCTAGTAAATTAACATATAAAATATTCGTATTATATTTTTAAGTTACTATGAAGAAAAAAACTCTTCAAGGAGCAAATATTTTAAATTAAATTGTAGATTGTAGAAAAATTAACAACACAGGATCTTACCGGCAGGTACTTCAGGATAAACGTAGGGTTCTTCTTGTGACGGTCTATCACTTAAACATTCTCCCAAGCCGGCACTGTTAAACAGATTGATTAGCATTAACAACTCATAATTAAGTGACCTTTATATTCAAATTAGCTTATTGTTTTACCACGAGACTGATTATGATTAGCCTTATTGGGTATCTCAGAGATTTGACTGTCTGAGCAAGTTTAGGCTCAACTAGTCTAACGACATCCGGCGTTATACCATAATTATGGTATAATTCATAAGCCTGCGGGGCTACTTTCGATTTTATCACATTTAATTAATTACATATTGCAATAACTAAATCTGGTCCCAACTTATTTGTCTATTTCGAAAAAGACCGTGCAATGTAAAACATGAAAACATCAATAGAGCCGCTACTACTTCTAGATTAATTCTTTATTAGGCTTTCGAGAAAAGAGAAAACGCGAGTGAAATCATGTTGTAATTATTTCTACTTAAGTGATAATGATGTAGGCAGTGCCGCAAATTGTAAGAAAAAAAACTTACACTGAGAAATAAATTTATTAGCCATGTTGACAAACGATAAGAGCTGTATATGCAAATGTCGTGTTTTATCTTCTTTTTATCCAACACAGTCAATTATAAATATATTTTTAATTAATGTAGCATAAATTGGCATACCTTATTATAGGTCACTGAGAAACTAATTAATGGTAATATTTCCTTGCCGAAAAATTATTTTAAATTATAACAAGTTGTTCCTCTCAGAACGATGTTATTGTTCTGCCAATTTTCGTTAAATTGCGATTCTCAACGTAAGATACGAAATAATATTTCTTTTGAATAATGTAATTGGACCGATTCAATCGAGGCGAGATGTGATGGCATCACGATCGGTCTGAATGCTCATACGAATGTTTATTGTAGTTCGTAACAATTTTGTATAATTATTTAAATTCGTTTTGTACTCTGAACATAGATTAGAATGCATATTTCAATTATTTTGTGTCGAAGTTGTAATTGTTTATTTATATGATTTGTAGGTCTGAAGGTATATACCGCTCATAAACATTTACTTTAATGGAATTTACATTTTTAAGTTGTAATAAATTTAAAAAAAAAATTAAGTGATGTGAGGCAATATTCTACTAGACCTAATACGAAAACGATAACGAAAACTATATAATTAATTAATTTCTGCCTATTTACTCTGTACTTACTCCAAGAAATTAGTGACATCTCGCTTGCTGCAACGTGACCAGGCGACTTGAACGGTATCTGCTTCAAAGATTGGTGTCATGATATGTAATGTAGAGCCTTCACGTCTGTGACAGCCGATCTTCTCTGTATCGTGATACAAGCCGAAGCTGAAAACAAATGGCTTATGTTTATATATAAATAATTTCATATAAATCTGAGATTTCAATCTTTTCCTCTATTCAAGTGAAGAAATTTTAATATTATTTTTGTATGAAATATGTATAAAATGTTAATTTATTTTCCCGAATCTTATCTAGTAAAACTTACTAATTTATACTATACTGGATATCGATTTATTATATATGATGTAGTTATACAAAATTTTAATTAAAACCGTTTCTAAGTTATTACTTCAATAAATCAAAATTATACGCAATTTGTAAACTTACGTGTAAAGGAAGTAGAGATTAAGTTTACATGCGACAGACGACAACGTAACTAGAGTAAGTGTTGTTACACATTCTTATCTTATTGATAAGGAAACATCTAAGTGGTAGATGTAGGTTGTGATTTATTTTAGTCGAATTCTGTGTACCAACATTAACTCTTAAATGAGAATATGATATTTTACAGTTGCGAATTTAATTTTATAAAGAAGGAAATTTAGTTCCACTATTTTAATCAAATATTTTTTTTTGCTGTAGTAACATATGTATATATCTATTTGTGTTATGTCGTATAGTAGACTAAATCAAGATGAAATTGTATTAGTTTCGCTAGACAGTGTCTAGGAACTTTGTCATAATGCAAATGATTGGAGTTAGTTCAATGTATAAAATTGAATATTCTGTAGAAATTGCTGTATTTCTTTCCTATCAACTATCTGTTTAAAAAGTTTTAGGTAATCTTTTATCCTTATAGGAACAGTGACTGAATGTTATAAATATCATTGAATATATTATTTAGCGATATTCTTAGCGATAGGTAATTGAGAAAAATATAATGAACTTGTGTGGGCCGATAGTGTGGCGTCAATGCACCGAGTGCATTGTACTCAACGAATGATGCATTCATATGTCTACGAGAAAGAAGGTCATTGGCTGTGCCGTGTTTGCGCTTACATAACTCGTGTTTATTTAAGATTATAGGACTAATGTATGCTGTAACAAGTTGTACTTTTTCTTAAAATCGTTAACTATTTTTGAAATTTAAAAAATATAACGTTATAAAATAAAATTATAAATTAAAATATAATAAAAAAATACTCGTATAATAAAGTTTTCTAATTCAGACACAAAAACATCCATCCTAAATTGATTCCAGCAGCAAAAATGTTTCAAAATCATATAAGCTTGATTGCCAAATGATTGTTTAGTTTTAATACGCCGACAGCAAAAAGTAAATATAAGAAGAAAAACAAACATTAGCTTTTTACTCGGAAAGCTGCAACCTTGTTATAATCTCAACCTAGAGACATGACTCAGCCGCCACTGAAGCGGCCGGCAACTGTTGAATTATTCTCAGCGCTGGATTATTTTTGAAGTGCTTCATAGAAAAGAAATATTGCTGTACGTTGTTATGGTTTAAAGCCATTAGTGGTTGATGCATATGTTGCATTTAATATTTCTATTTTAAATCGTCGGAGACTGTAATTGAGAGTGTCCTGGATTGTACTTAGTGTTGCAATGTTTTAATGATCCGTTTTACGAGAGACCCCGCAACGTAATTGTGACCTCACTGCTACAATGTATGCATTATGCACATGCAAATATCGCCCATTGTTAAAGTAACATGCGGCAGTAGAGGTAATATTTTAAGAAATGCGGCAACGTTTACCAGAACGTTATGTGATTTCAGACGGCTTTATAATTATTTATTATCCATAAAATTGTATACTGTTATCCAACAGTGAAATTTGACTACATTCTATAAGTATATGACATGACTATATTTGCAACACAGATTTTTAGCAATAATAACAAATAGAATACACAAACAACAAATTAATACAGGGTTTATTGAAAATATTGCTTAGTTAATTATGAACGACCAGCAACTTCGTGTAATAACTGTACCTACGTGCATGCTATCAAGGGCTATTACTAAACTGAGATAAAATCTTGTGTCTCTTAAATGTTAACACAGATAATAGAAGATTTATGTTCCGTTAAAACGTGATGCAAGATCTAAAATGTAGGTTTAACTAATACCTTTAAATTAAATTTAATCAATAATATTTACCTCGTGTTAAGTCTTTAACGGCCATGCAGAAATTTTCATTTATTAATGGGAATGCCACTTCCAATTAGAATTTATTTTTTCTATTTATGACGTAAAGAAAATCAAATTTAAGATTTTAGAATAATTAATCTAGTAGCTTAGATTCGATTATTTCTATCGTTATTACAGCAATGTTTTAGTTCTTTTCAAACAATAGTTTGTAATTATTTAAAAAGAAAATTAATTATTAATTTACCAACTCTAACTTTCTTTAAGATGATGACTGCGTCATCTTAAATATTACATTAATATTGGTATAAATCGTTATTGTTTGTAAATATGTTTAATTGTTTTTTTTTTTATTTTTGTTACAACTACTTATTTACGATTCATTTTTTACGCCATATGTAAAGAAAATATTTTAGTTAACCTATTTATTTTCACTAAGCGAATGCTTGGGTTCGCTCCCCAATAACCAATTATATATTTCTAAAATGAATGCAAAGTTAAGAATGAGGTGACTTAACATTAATATAGGTTTCGTCTGCCTATTTTGTTGTGTGACGAAAATGAATGGAACTACAGAAACTTTTATATGATTTATAAAAAAATCATAAAGTATAATACTCACTTATGTCCCAGTTCATGTGTGATGGTGTGCGCCAGCATGATGCCGTTGTCCTCGTTGACAGAGCAGCTGCGGTCCGCCTTGCACATGCCTGCCACGTGCGCCACGCCCAGCGTGCTGCAACAGTATTGCATATGTGACATCTACATCTTCACTTGCCTAGCTTCATTCATACTACTAGCTACTACTTCCTGAATGTGTTACACTTTTACAGTATGCCTCTAGAATTGAGTAAGTATCAGCGTATTTAATATATTTTTATATAGTTTCTAATTCAATATTTATTTATCTATTAATATTAATTAATAAACACTAATCTGAGGTACTTATTTTGATTATAGTTTTTAGATTTAGTTATTTATGCTACTAATTTTAAGGAATGCGATCATTTTTTCTAAAAAACTAAACGATTATTATAATAAAACCCTGTTAGATTTATCTATTACTATTACAGGATAACAGGTGTAGCAAACTGTAATGGAGTACTAATTATGGTGGTAGTTGCGAAGCAGCTACAATGTGTGAATAATTAATGTCCTAAAGACCGGCTCACACTTTCACAATCTGCCGAAGTAAATAAAAAGTCATGATGTCTAGCGATCGCAGACAGACGCGGCCAGGCATGATGTCAACATTACAAAAGAACTAGTTTACGATAAGTTGTTAGTAATTTGATATATTGCTATTCTTTAGATAAGACTCTTGTCACTGTTACATAAATTACAATTTAACTTTAAACTTATTTGTAAAAAAATACCAATTTACTAATGATATGATGATGTTGAGATATTTTAGTTTAATATTATTCTATTCATTTGTTATATAAATATAATAATATTACTATATGTGTAGGCAATGTGTACGAGCTCTAAGGTAGTTTAGTAGTAGCGAGTGGCGAGCGCAGACGAGGCCCGGAATAGGCGGCTAATAATATGCACGCGCGCTGACTCATACGGAAGCCAACGAAAAGCTCTATAAATTCCTTATAATAAATTTTGTACTTCATTGCATACATATAATATCTAAAAATAAATATTCTTTTAAATATGATGTACATTTTTATTTTTTTAAAACAAAAATTACAAAAGTATATTAAAAATGGTTCATTTAGAACACTCGAACACGGTTATGCACTCTACAAAGATCAATTTTTACTAAAATATTAGAAATTATGTTGCTATAAAATAATTTATTATAAATTATTAACAATTTGACATTTTAGGAAATAATGACATGAGTGAGTGGGCACGCGTTGATGTCTATTCTATTGAACAGGTGTGATTCTGAAGGGCGGATTACAAAAAAAGTAATAAAAATTCAAGCCTTAATGATCATTTTCTCAATTCAGATAATTTATAGCCCTCACTTTTTTATTTAGACGCCGTTAATTTGCGATTCCATATAGGCACGCGCAATCAAACATTATTTTCGTGGTGTATTTTGAATAATCATATTTTAATGATTTAGAATTTTTAAAGATAAGTTTCCTTTTGTATTTTATAAATTATGTAAATTAGAACAAAATTATATACATCTCGAAGGTGGTCCTTGGAAATTTAGTGTTAAGTTTTAATTGAGCGAGAACTCGGTGTGACGTCCCGCAAAACCGAACTCATGCTTACAATTCTACCCATATTCATTTGTATGTCATATAAATATTTGTAAAATATGGACAATATGTGTGAATTTATTAGTTACATCATCTTTATTCTATTATGAAAACAGTAATAGTGTCAGATCTTGCTACAAAGGACGAATTTATTTATTATATTAACAAGTTAGAGGAGAAATTTATTTGTATTATTCAGTATTTCGATTTTTATCTTTAATAATCATATGTAAATTATTTTATAAAGTGAAGATCTATCATCTAGATTCGTATAGCTGTCGAAGGATAAGCACACTATTATTGTTAGTTAAACAATCCGTGTTCTAGGAAAAAAAAAGTTGCGTTACATCTAGTGAAACTGACTATAGCATATAATTTCTAATAATTTTAAATGCTCTTATAAAAAATTTAGAAAGACCATTACAGCTATATAGAAATATAAAAAAGAATCGCATATTATAATATATTTAAATTAACTTTAGATATTAAACTAGCGCATTTTACGACTCCGTTTCATGAGAATATATAAGAAATGAAAGTCGCAACTCGGAAACATATTTTATATGATTATTAAATATAATAATTATTAAATTTTAATTAAATATCTAATCTCATGATAAAAGTATGTATGTTTTGATTATTTTAACTCACAAGGTAAAGCTTTATAATGTTATTAATAAAAAATATATATAAATTAAAGGATTAAAGCCATTATTTTAGTTTTCGAAATCAGATAACTTGTGAACAATATATTACCTTTGAAACTGCGCACGAATGGGCGCACGCATCCTCTGCAATTTTCTTAGGATAAAATCACTCTCAATATACGGCCAATTTACGAAATATATTCCGTTTATCTGTTATTGTGATATATTTTCACAGTTTTTGTGTTCTATTGAATATATCAAAGATATATTTTTTATTTAATACTAGTATAACTTTTATGTTTATTACGTAACGAAAACCTTCTCATGTATATATTTTTTAAATTGAAGCTCCCAAACACAACATTATATTATTTTATATCAATTTAATACGATAAGATTTACATAAAGAGCATCATTGAGAATGTAATTCAGAGGTGAGATAAGTGGGTGAAACGACACGCAGACTGCACGGCGTCATCGTTCGCAACTGACTAATAATCATACAAGTATAGTTTTTTGCTTTTAACGCAAAAGTATAGCTTTTTAACTTACTATACAAATAATGTATATGTAGTAGTGTAATTAATTACTTAAGATGTTTAATGTGTGTTTTATATATTTTTGTGTAAACTCACAAAACCTAACCTGTTAAAGTATAAATATGGGTAAAAATATTTTTATGTCACTGAATGCATAATGTATGGAAACATTGGGATTCTGACAGCCGCCCTGGGGTTTGACACCGTTACGAAAAGGCTCATTGTCTTTTGATTGCCGCTTTCTGAGAACACTCGACTACTCGTTTGTACCGTTTTCCGAACGCTTTGGGCTTCCTCATTGCATTCATTACACATTTGGTAAATTACGTGCATTGTATAGAAATTATAGAGTAGAAAAAGATAATACAAAAAAGTTAAGGCTAGAACTATTGTCAATGAAAACTAAAAAAAAATAAAGAAATATTCACGATATAATCGTGAATTTTTATTTACTAACGTCGAATATGTCTGTTTTTTATCAGCCACCATTTTTCTAGGTCTGTGGGTATCCGAATGTATACACACTATAAATAAATCTCAACGGCGCTAACATTATCGTATGTTGCTTATTGAATAAAGTGCTATTTGTAGACTTGTAGACCTGAAGTGGCAGATTGGCGATGTTGCGAAATATATTATAACTTTGAATTAACGAAAAATGTTCGTGTTATGTAAGACTATGCTTGCTTATAGGCTTTTGTTAAAATTACGAATGCCCATTTTGTACATACTCGATATCCTTGGCCTTAATGTCGGCACTTTGAAGTGACCGCTGACCGCGACCGGAGCTGTTAGCTATTTACAAACTCCCGCAAAAAATATAATACTACATATTAATGGAAGCCTTGCATACTTGAATGAATATTTTGGTAGCCAAAAAACTGACTGTATAAATTAATGATTAAATACATAAATGTAATTACGTGAAGGAATAACACTTACTTACTTTAGTACAATAATTCGTTCTTTTTTACTCTTCTCAATTGAAAATATACACGTAGTAACAGTTAACATAATTCTTAAGAGAAAATTGTATTATTGTATTTAACATGGCTTCTTATTTACTTTTTTTAAATGCATTAACTATTACCAAATGTGATCTTTTTAATAGAGCGTGGAAAAGAATGGAAAAGAAAATAATTTTAATTACTCAGTTGAATATGAAGATGAAATCTCTAGTATGAGAACGCTCCAAATGTTTCAATTTCTTTATTTTATTTTTAGCATCAGATTACTCACAATCACCACTCTATTGCTAGCAGACATCCATATCTGACATTGACCTTGTCTCGAGACATAGCAGTTAAAATATTTCAAAAATTAATTAGTAACTTGCATAATTATACATTTTTCACCCTTTAGGGTGAGACTGTTGTACATGTTGGTTATGCGTTCAAATCCTATCCTATCCTTCAATAGATATATAATACCACTAACTGCTAACCCAATACGTAAAATGTAAAAAGAGAAATTGTTATCTAACGAAGAAAAATATACTTAGAAATGTTTTCTTTTGTAAGTTACGAAGGATATTAATTGAAATAGTTTCTTTTAAACTAGCTATATTCAATTTGCAACGTTTGTTCAGAATTTAGATAAAGTGAACGTCCACCCACATATCGTATTTGTTAAGATTAATGCATCCCACCAAAACAGTGGCGTAGTTTGACACTAATCATGCCGTGGGCAGATCGATAGATTCGTAACTAGTATACTAAGCATAGCCATCACCGGTTAATTGATATAATCAACAATAAAATTAACGTACAAAGTTGACGTGTATGTTAATTTTTGTTATAGCTAATATTGTAACAAGTGTTTTTTGGAGCTACCCAATATTTATTCTATACTTATTTGCTTATCAGACGTAATATTATATAATAAATTCAGTTTATATTATAATTATTTCAATTATACTAAGCTATTATTAATAGCAAAGGATATATGAAAATTCAATTATTAAAGACGTAAATTTCATACCTACAAGGAGTGTCGTGTTGACTGCAAATATCTTGCCTGGTCACTAAAATAGCTACATCATGGTGATGAGGATCATCATCGTCGTTAGGATTTAGTTGGTGCTGCCAGCGACAGAACGATGCAAGAGTGTAATCTGCGTTCGTAGTAACCTTCAGATCAGGTGCCGCCTGTATTTCCTCTACAAGAATTATTTTCACTACTACTACTTTAATGTAGTTTCCTATCGATGGATCCATATAAAGAGATGATACCTAAAAATAATAATTTGTTACAAAAACTTAAATTTTATCTTTTGTATAAAAATTGTATAAAATACGAAATACTGCCATATAATAATTTCTAAAAATAGAAGATATGTGTAGATTCTTATCCAATTCTAAAACATATTTCTTGTATGCCATACACATATAGGTAGCTTGTACCAAGATAATAGATTTATTATATCTATTGTTACACAATACAAAAATAGTTGAAGATTGATATCTAATATAAGTGTTTTGCGTTACTGATACAAGCTTTGACTTACCATGTTCATAATTGTGAGCAGATAAGTTTCCAAGTTGCCTTGATTGTGGAAATCGGTCATAGACTTATCGGCGACAAGTAATACTTCAACATGTCGTGGTCTGCTTACAGAGCGCGTCGAGCGTCTTGAAGACTCGTAGCTACGTTTATTTGTCTGTTTCCATTGGGTCCGATGATTTTTCTGTAAGCGTTTTTTATACTTATAATAAAACATTTATTATTAATTGAGTAATTTATAAAAAAATATTTTAGTACCTTTCTGTATATAGATTTGTTTTGTTCATCTAAATCCGAATGTATATTAAAATTTCTCGTCTTCCATTGATATGCAGGTTCTTTTGTTGCGCAGTTCTTTGACTGTCTTCGCCTTCTTCTACCAGTTCTTATACGTGGTCTTTGATCATAGCTCGTATGTGACGTTTTATTTTTGTGTAACTTTCTCTCCAAAGAACTACTATTTTCTATTGATGAACTCTTTGAAGCTGAGGAGGAAACTAATTTTCTTTTTTCCATTCGTAACTTAGTCTGATGTCGTCTATATGAAACAGGATCTCGTCTCAAAGCTTCCAACCTCTTGCGTCTCTTCTCTATGTATGCACGCCTTCGTTGATCTATAACCTCTTTTTGGTTCCGTTTTGCATTTCGTTTTAAATTACGTTCTACGTCGTTTTTGTCCTTATAATTGTTATTCATATGTGTATATGAATTCGTTCTACTGTCTACTTCTCTCTTTCGTCTATGGAATGCCTTTATTTTATCGACAGCAGATCTCTTAAAAATTACATGTGGTCGCCCGCTAGAATTATCGGTGGGTAATTTATTTGATGGCTCTATCCAATATTCTCCATGTTCCGTTCGCAAAAGACCTGCCTATAAAAATATATTTAATTTACACTTTATTTACTATTAAGCTTAATATAATTACTATATTTGAAATTTAATGCAAAACGATTTAATACAAAAATAAATCTAGTTTTTTATAGTATTCTGTCTGCAAAATCAAAAGTTTCTAAAGCAGTATTAAATAGTCAATCGTCTGTTGAATGCTAAACCGGTTTAGAAGGCAGTGGGTCAACAAATCTCGTGTCTATTTGCTGGTAACGTTAGATAAATTGATTGATAAAGAGGCCGACGCAGTTTTGCGCAAAATTTAATAGAAACTATTTCATGCCTATCAGATGAGATGATATTTTGTCCCGGATTGGCGATCTTGCTTGATTGTTTAATGATTTATCACGATAAGCTTCAAATAGAAAACAAACTGGATCTAGTTTAAAGTTTACAATCACTGTTTTGAATTGTATGTATGTATTGCGGAATCCTTTATAGATATACGACAACTGCATTACATATATTTTTTATAATTAATCGTTATAATTGACGAGTTAAAATTTACTTAAAAATTATTAAGTAAACAATTGACGATAAATAGATAATGAGACTTCAAATAATGTCATTTTAAAAAAGTATACGAGAGTCACATGCGTTTGTCAATATCTAATGAATCGTAATCATTGAGTATGGCATTAGGACTAAAGTAAATATATTATTGAGTAACGAGTATTTGGATTAGCGTAATCATTTGTAAGCAAAATTATATGCTGTTACAATCTACCGCTCTCATCTACGTTGTTATTAAGTTGAGCGACCGACCACTCGGCCAGCCTGTATGTCGCCGGCCTTGCGACTGGAAGGCCGCGAAAGTCACACATTGCAAAGTAGCTTATTCATTATTCATTTTTTTAGAGACATCACATCTTTGATGTACATGCACAAATAAACATATTATACCATATCGTGTTTATGGCCTCCATTTTTTTATTTAGTTTATGTGATTCGTAATTAAATAATTAATTATCATTTTTATATTAAAGAACCCATAATTACTTTACAATTTAAATTTGCATATTGTTGTTATGTATAAAGCACCCTATTGCCATTGAAGACGTAAAAATTTATTTTAAAGTATTTTAAAAATATTAAAATGAAACGTATAAAGCGATTTTAAATTAACATAGACTTATATTCATTTAACCTCAGGATGGATATAAAGCGTATCTCCGTAACATTATTTTATATATTTGACCAAATTTCATTTATGAGCAAAAAATTAAAATATCTTCTATTAATTCATTTTATCGCACTTCTCCAGATTCATTCTACGAATTAATGTTTGTATTTGAAGTGAGTGTTGATATTACACAAAACTACTTAAGAGTCGTTGTCGGTCAAGTGGTAGTGAAGTATTGCGGATCATAACCAACTCTATTATTTCTAAATTGACTATTTTAAAATACTAAGCTGTAGGATATTGATAAGGATATTGGTAAGCTTATTGTCATATGTCGGTTAATATGGTCAGCGAAATTTTTGAAAAATGTACGAACGAATGGTTGTAGGTTCACATACTAATTAGAATAAATGTTATATTTGTAAATTAAATGTTATCCCTGAAGGAAAAACAAAACATTTGTGTTCGATTTTTGTCACTCATCAAGTAATATCTGAATATTTTAAAAAAAACATTTTTGAAATAATGTTGTATTTAAATGCAAATAAAGATATTTAACTATTTTAAGGGATGGAGTTTTTGGTCATTAAAGCCGAATCCAATTTTTCCCTGATAGTCTTGGGGAGTAAGAAAATATGTATACCGAATTTATATTCGAGATAAAAATTATTTTCCAAAAGATTTATTATAAATTAATTGCTCTTTTTTATTCTTTATCCAACATCTAAGCATGCACAGTTATAAATAACAGGAAATTACCACAATTAAGTCTAAAAA
Organism: Philaethria dido; assembly: GCA_033558755.1. Lineage (NCBI taxonomy): Eukaryota > Metazoa > Arthropoda > Insecta > Lepidoptera > Nymphalidae > Philaethria > Philaethria dido. Next base: position 115,186 of record JAKGSA010000534.1, read on the forward strand.
AATATCATTTATGTTTTGTAAGCCTTTGAATATTATTATGAGTTACAACCCACATGCTCATAATTTTTGATCATAAAAATAACAAAAAATCTTATCATGATTACGTTTAACGCACGACTGAAAGGCAAAAAAAGAAGAAGACATCGCGTCGGTAATTGGTATGTATATTTCAAGAATGTACACAATAAAAATAGCAAGAATGAAAATATTTTTTTAAGAGAGAGCCTATATTGTAACTAACATAATCATTTAAAATTATTGGTTAATTTTAAAGTTCAATTCCTCCTGTTTAAAACTATCCATGTGGTTATTATGTTGTAGTAGAAGACTTTTTTTTAACATAATTGTTATATTTCCGTTATAAGATAAAATATAATTTCAAATGTATTTTTTACATCTACGTGCTGCCAACCTTATTTAAGGAAATTAAAAAACAAAACGCGCTAAAATTTCTCAGCACAATGTTGTCATTACGACATAACAAACTTTTTTTTGGATTTTCAGATATTTCTCCACGCACACATTGCTTACTCTAGAAAAAATTACGTAAATATAGTAAAAAGAAGATGTAATTACCTATATATTAGATGGTATTACAATTTTAATGCGTAAACATATTTGTTATAAAAATAGTTGGTATAATACAAACGTTAACGATTTTCAAGAGTAGAGTACACGCATATTTGTTATTTTATTTTCAAAAAGCAATCAACAAGGACCGCACGCACGGAGCAGCGTAGGGCCGGTTTAGAAATGTTGGTATTTTTGTAGCAATTGGCATCTTTACAAGATTAATGGCAGGGATATACCGATTCTTCGATTACTAAGAAGAACGGCGCTACAATGAAATTAAAATTAGCAGTAACACAAAGTAATTTATTTAAGACAGTATATTCTCGATAGTTGTAATTTTAATGTAATATTATTAATATATATTATATGCAATAAATAATAACTTAAGATTAAAAAAAATAGTGTTGCAAAAAACTTAATTAGTTTTGATTTACTGCTCAATATAAAGATTTATATTTAGGCAAAAACAACTTACAAGTCCATCGCAGGCGGATATAGCAATTTTAGATTCTGGTTGTCCTCTTATAGAGCCGGTGTAATGGCAGGAGGTAGATGACTCTTGCGGCCTATTCCGCGTGCGCCCGCGCACGCTGTGCCTCTCCACCACCAACGCCGGGGGAATAAACGTCACTGACGGCCTGTGTAATTAGAAACATACATTAAACTTATGATTTATATTATTTTTACATGTCGCCTCGTTAAAAAAAATCAATAATTCAAGATTACATACAATCTTTTGAGTATGTAAGATTGAAAATAAAAAAAAATCTGTTTCCTTTGTTTTCAAAATTTTCTACGATGTTTATATATAGAAAGTTATCTCATCAAAAGTTTTACTATTGGTTAATACACTTTATGCCTCTTTAAAGGTTGTCCCATAGACTAATTGCTTGAAGGTAATAACAATCTTTTAGTATAATAATATTTAAAAATGAAACTAAATAATTTAAAAGTATTGTTTGATAAACCTTACTAAATAGTAACAAATATATATATTTTTTGGAATCTAATAAGTTGATTTTTGATGTTTTTCGCATTATTTATGGTTTTTTGTATCCATGAAGTTATTATAACTTAAAAAATGAATCTAATTTATTTTAGAGTGGTACTAATTAACTGTAGAATAAAGTATTTAAAAAATGTAGATATTTTTTAAAAAAAGCTGTAAAATTATGTAGGTCAATGCTTAGAATTTCTTCTAATAGCCTCTAGATAGAGATTTAATATTTAAATAAAAAGTTCGCTTTGTTAATTGATTTCTTAACAATTTTAATATTTTCATTAAATTTCTAGTCAATAGCTGTAGGTACAATGTTTTTGATGCTGTAATTATCAAAGAAACATAATTTAGCGGAACAAATTTAAAAACAGTATTAAATGTGGATATTAAAAAGGAAATCAATTTTAAAAGTTTAGTTTTTCAGCTCTTTTTAATTGAATATTTTACGAATATCAAACTCCTAATAAAACTCATATCTTCATTTATTATTCTTGAGGAAATACATAAAGAAATGACTATTTGTAGAATATACTATATGATGACGTATAACATATAAAACCCTTTAATTTGTAAGGTATGTAATTATTTCCTTTTTTGGTAGAATTACAACTTTCACATTATTAACATAATTTTCATAAACTTATGTAATTGAGAAAACTTATCGTATAAAATAAAGCTATGATGAAATAAATAATTATATAATATGATATAAAATGTTTGTAACGTAATTTTAATTAGGTTCACTATTTTATGAAAGAAAAATGTAAAGTACTCAACGTCTGAAAAATATCAGTTAAAGCTTTCAATTGTTCTAAAAGTCTATGCTCAAGAGAATGTGGTCAATATGGCGACAATCATAAAAAGTAGAGTTCGAGTCAATATGCGGTTAAGATTTATCGACAAAATGATTTCACTGCTAGTTTTAGATATCAGATAGGGAAGACACAATAAGATAAATAAATTTTGGAATAAATTGTTATTAAATTGGACAATTGAGGCTTTTGAAGTTTAGAATTCATGGTGCCTTTATTAGAATGTACTGGGATGTATTCATAATTAACACAATTTTAACGGGTGTTTTACGCAGAAAGTAATATGAATAAAATTAACAGTACATTAGAATATAAATTGCATAGTTTAGATTTGTCTTGTGCTACTTGTGGAATCTATGACCTTGGCGAAGGAAGGTGAGCTGTCGATCGGTAAGCAAACGACCTGAGTGGCGACTGAACATACAGATAAGGCTCATTACGGCAATTAGTGGAAGCAAATATGGTCGCCCCAAATACGCGTATGCGACAGCTGCCACGTTGGTCACAAGATATCCGCATATACCGCCACCAGCGTTCCTAGTTGTGCCGATATGTGATTCGACAATGGGATCTACTTACTTTCTATACTTTTATTATTGTTGTATGAATTAGTTTGTCTGTAACAACAGAGACAGTGGGATGTTACGATGATGTTTATGGCAGACGTCCAGATCAACCGCGTCCTACAATTGTATTCTGAGAATATGGAATGGCTTTGTTGTGGTTTACAAAAAAGTATTATTTTTTAAATTCACAATTTTTATTTTTGATCTCTAGTATATGTAAAGATGAAAAATATTTCTACTATATATTTGTGAACCTTAAAGTACCCTATAATGGAGAGAAATAAATCCCTTAGGCGCTGCGGTAACGATACCCTGCTGAGTGAATCCTTTATATTATTAGTCTTTTACGAGGCCTTTGCACCTAGACCTTGTCATACACTTAAATTAATGTTTCTCACAATCATATTTCACTTCAAATAACACGTCTGGTCTGTTGTTGTAAGCTACTCTATTTTTAATATTATATTGACAGAAAATATTTTTTTTTGTAAAAAACCTTTTTTTTTAAATATAAAGATGTTATCCATACTTATGTATATTATAATGGTTTTTGTATGAATAACAAATATCTACTGTCACATCCAATTAAATCTTATGTAACTACTTATCAGGCAAATTAGATCAAGGACTATGAAATTGTAAATATGTCAATTTGTTGTTAAAATGTAGTAACTGTTAAACAAATTGCGCAGTAGTTGCGTTCTACAGTGAAAATCTAAGCATTATTTAGTTTGTTTACTCGTAATTATATAATTAAAAGTATTAATAGAATTCATTAATTAAAAATAGCTACATAATGTTTATTCAATTTATTACTTGTTTATGCATTAAATAAGTTAATTTTAAAACAATTTTAAATTAACTGGCTTGGCAACACTCGGCTCTCACTAAATAGCCTGTTTGTTGCTGGCGCGCAGATTCCGATCAATGTTGCCAATGCGTAAATTTATTATCGATGGCGTCAATTTATCCCCCATTAGCTTACAACGATTAATGCATTTCAGAATTCTCGCTTTGAAATTCTTAACCGCATTCCTTATAAAGAGCGACCTGACAAAAAATCAATTTAATATTAATGGTTTCACGCCTTCCTCTCATTCCGAGTATCTTCAGTTTATGCACGACATTTATTATTTGGGTTTATTATTTCCCTTTAACTGCTGGAATTTCTATATATAAAAAGGTCAACTTTAAAAAAACTATATAATTCGTAAATAACTTAAATTTATTTATATATAGGAACCTAAGAAAAAATTAAAGTTATAAAGCATTTAGATGCAAAGATGAAACACAAATAAAGGATCATGTATTGTGAATACATAAAATAATGACTATATAAAAATAAGGAAGTATGCTTATAAATATACATATATAAGGATTGCATTCAGTGCACGAAATGTCATAATGGTTCAGGGCACAATTTTGATTCTTGGTATTTCCATAATTATTGTAGTATATAAATATGTATGAATTGACGATCTTCGAACAATATATGAGGCTATCCATATTATAGATCGAGTTTTTGTTACTTCTTCATTAAGATGCATGTAATGCATTTGGGTTTTCTCCGCTTATATAGGTAGTACTTGCTAGACGAGGTCACAGATAAGGCATTATATTTATGTAAATATATCTACGTAATATATGTATGTATGCATCTTTCGAATTGACTAATATCTTGGTGACTACGCTAAGAAGATTAAAAATACTTTTATACAGAGTTCTTTCTGTGGCATCACTCGTTCATTATATAAATTCCCTGATATAAATAAACCTTTTGTGGCGTTGTACTCCTAGGTGTCATGTGTTTTAAAATAAGCTTTCATTTGTTATATCTGTAAAATTCTAATATTGTAAACTTTTGTATTGAACAGCTTTTTCTTAATTTCCGTAATATCGTAAAATGTAGTTAAAAGATTTCTAAAATTTTTTTTATGGAAAGCCTATAATATCAATATCGCTCTTTCTCTGTCTTCGAAAGCAAATAAGCATTTTTATAAAATTATTCACTATCTTCTAAAATACTGTATGGGTACGTTAATACTCTATAGGTACGTTTCTATTCAATGTGTACCACCATGTATAAAAACATTTTTAAAATATAAAATATTTCTTATATGAAATAATTGGTGAGATTTATCACTGTACAGATTACAAAAACATATCGTAAACGAATAACTTTTTTAACAGAAATGGAAGTATTTTGCATTCGAGATATCGTAGATAAAGGTGTATAATTATGGAAAAGTAGTTACAAAAATCTTGTCTTAGTCCAAGCATGGCCACCAACCAAACTTTATTTTTCTATCAATTAGAGTTCCTACCTTATCTAACAAGACCGATAGATCATATAAGTAAATAATAAGATAGAAACATAATTGACGTCAAATCATATTTGGCGATATGGTTGCATATTCTATATGTAAACATTTCTCTGAACGTGATTTAACGTCCTAATTATTTTTCTGCCCCTTAACTTCTATGTAAAATTAAGCTATTTTATCTAACAGTCGACTGAACTCCTAAAAAATCTACATATATGATGAACTTTCACTTTTAGTGAGTATCAATAGTAGGCTCGTTTTTCATATAAAAGTGAGTCCGGAGATCTTAATTAAAACTATGTTATGATATAGAAAGTGCATAATCGTCACATTTTTGTACGAAATGCGTAAAAAACTGCACAAGCAGCTTCTCAGTAGCGTTGCGTGTCGGTCACACGAGTGCGAGTGATAGCCGTCTTTCCCAGAAATGATTGCATGAAAATGCGACGCTTCCGCGGTGCCTACGCTTTGATCCTCATTGCACTGCAGTTACTCAATGATTTAATGTAAACTGTGCCACGACTCTTATCTGATATAACTCCTCTAATGATCTCATTTTTGTGGTAAGTGATACTCATTTATACGCGAGATGATATTTGATATTTTATTTTTTATATAATTGTATACCTATGTGTTTTGCTTATGTATGTATATTATTTTGTGAATGGAGATAGTAATTTTCCCGCAGTGGTCTTACTTCGCCACTATGAAACTCATAGAATTCAATTTTATATCTATTTTTGAAATAAAATTGAGAATATATATCATGATAATGATCTTAATAAATTCATTCTTAGAATTAATTATATAGTTTTTATTTACATTTTCATATGTAAATGAAGTTATCAGTATTGTGAATCAATTACATAACAACCTTATAAGGTGAATATCAGTCATCAGGCTTGACTTTATCTTTATATCTTTCTCTTATGAAAACAACACACTATTTAACTAATAATATCAAACTGTTTTCTTTAAGAAAAAACATGGTTTTATTAAAAATATATTTTTTTGTTGTTATAAGTATTTCAGCAGAATTGTTATTTTTAAGTATTTTTTGTTTAATACAGGTTTAAACAGAAAGGCGAAAGAAAATATGATAAAATGTAAACGCATGTATGGAGTGCGAAACCACAATTGTTACTGTGTCAAGTAAAGCACTACCTAACTGGGCGACGAGGATGTCATGTGCCACTTACTAATCCTTCATGTACCCATTTTTATACATTAATTTACGTTGTAGCCAATGTTTCTTATTTTTAAAATTCTCACAATCTCAATTCTATCAAAGCACCCAATACAATTATTCAGTGAATTTTGTTACATTTTTATAGCGTTTTTTAGTTATCTATAGGTCACCGACATAAAAAGCGCACTGAATAAATAAATTAACATAAATAAAAATCTTTTCAAGAACATGACGAACATGGAAAGGTCGTATTACTGATACACTGAGCAGATCAATGAGGTGTACACAGTATTTTATGTTAGGTTTCCTTATATCGGAAAACTCTCGTGACCCAACAAGGGACATAATATGGATAGAAAATAAATAAGCAGTACATATAAGGGCATGAAATCAAAGGAATGAAGTGTTTATATGTTTTCAATGTAACACTTAAACTTGAAATCGAGGTTGTAGCATATATTTTTCATATCTACTACTGGACATATAGAATTTGTTTTATATAACTTTTCTTATTTATGGTACCTACAAAACTTAAAAGCAAGCACTGAAATATAAAAAAATGGTGATATATTGATGAAATAAATTTTGTTTTATACGGTACATGAATTAAACATTCAGTTTTAATGAATAGCAAATGAGTTTATGTCGGGCATATTAATTACGAAGGCACTTAATATCATCATTTCTACGAAATGTGTTGAGCCGTCTTTGGGTTTATTAATTTTAGGTTGGACCGCTATTTTAATCTAAACTTAGATAGTGTCGATTTTATCTTTTCATTTATTGCATTATTTGCAACAAGAATGCTGGTCTAGACTGGACTAGGAATTCGTTATATCTACCTTTTGATAACAAGTCTAAGTAATTGTGGGGAAATTTTGATATAGTTTATCTCGTGAATATTTTGAGTTTCAATGCTTGCTTGTTTTAAATTAAGGATTGCCTTGTACAATTATTCTTAAAAAATGATAAAAATTATTCTTAGGAAACATTAATATATAAAAACAATTATTGCTAGCATTAATGTTTTCGCAAAAGTCAGAGCTGGGTAGGTAGGTATATATGTTGGCAAAAAATGTTTAACAAAAAAAGTAATAATATATTGCTTGTAAAGATAACAGCTACAATTAAGTGTTTGAAAAAAAAATGGAGAAAATATACATCTGGTAAAGTATTTCGTGTATTAGGCTCATAGCCAACAGCTTGTACTAAAGTAATAAATATGTACTTGGATCCAGAATAAATAAAGATGGATGTAGTTCAGATTTAGCTTTCGTTTCGTTTTTATTCCTTTAGTTTATAATGGTGGTATCAATAAATATTCCTAGAGTATTGAGAAAATAAATGAAATTTAGTTATGATTCTATTATTTTTGTTGTTTTTTGTTATCGAAATTCTGTGAAGATGACCCAAGCTTACATATTTTATTTTTATACTGTGAAAGCTAGTGTTGTTAGTTAAAATATAATTTAATATAAGCGGCTACATAAAAGTATCGATAACGTTGATTTTATCTATTGTTTGCCTAATTTTAATTGTTTATAAAAAAGTTTAAGTTGAACAATCTAATATAGGGTTACATCATTATTTACATACAATTAGTACATATACTCGTATAACCTTTGCCATATCTATAAATATATTTAAGAATTACTATATTAACATTTAGTAATAATTGAGTCATAATATAATACTTTTGAGTTGTGAAGTTGTTAAAAAAACTGCAGATATAAATATATATACATTTAACATAGTATTAAATATATTTACTTTTCAAGTTGTCAAGATATATGAAGATTTATATGTATTCCTTGGAAGTCGCCTGTTCAATGTTTAGTGCGATGGTCGTCTGAAGGTCAAAGTGTACAGAATTTTATTTGTCGACTAATGACTGGTTTCTTTGTACTTTAATGATTTCAGTTAAAGGTTTATTTATTTAAAAAAATACAAAAATAATTGACTGCCTATAAATTTTCGTATCACAGCGCTACCTAGCTAACGTAGAAATATTTTTTTTGTAGCAAGATAAGCTATGTGCATTGTACATATTATTTTTTTTTTACGGATTCCCTTCTTTTTGCGTGACTGTGTACAAAATGGCACATGAACACATACATCTACAGAATTCTATATACATATATTACAAACAAGTTGTCTCATGCAACTTTGCTTGCGAGGACTTTATGCCCTTGAATGCCCTATTTTCAATTCTATATGTCCTAGTTTCTGTAAAATATAATATCCTGTATTCCCTCGTTCCCATTGCAATTACGAAAAAGTCTCTTAGTGACTTATGTATATGCCAAAATTCAGCTTTCTACGTCATGTACGTCTAGTTCAGTAATTTCAGCTGTGTATCTGTCAGTATATTTGACTGTCAGTCTTTGTCTGTCAGTAGCACAGTAACGAAAGAGTTCGATAAATTACATAAAAATTGGGCTCAATTCTAACATAAGGGAGGCGTAGAATTGAGTCCACGACTATCACCTTACGTCAATCACGTTACTAGTGTGTCACACTAGACACAGACACGTATTTGCCCATATATTGTTACAATAATTAATGCGAAGCTATCATTCAAGTGCTAATTTGAGTATTTTGTTAGTCTTATTAGCGTCCGGCTTAACGTGTAAAGCTAGGAAGTGATTTAGCAGTTCACTTATTGAAACAAATTGGTGTCTATTTATTTGCTTGCATCCGGCAGGTCGCGTGTACCAATACATTAAAAAATCCTTGAATATAAAAAAATACTCGATTTTCTAACTTATAAATTGCTTATAAATGTACTTAGGCTACCACTCTTACTGATCATAGTATAATGGCTAAAATGATTTTAAATTTTACTAAAGGTAGATAAAAAATATTTACACCATTGATTTTTTTAGCAACGTCGCACAGTAGAATAAAAATATTAGGTCAGAAAAAATATAAGTAAAGACTTATCGATAGCAGAGATAAGTTCAAATACTTATTCGCGAAGGTCGAATCTTGACAGTTGTAAACTACCTAGATATATCAAAAGAGTTGAGTGATGCAGTTTACAATCGGCAACAGAAGCTGCATAATCATTTATAAGTATTGTTTTTTATATTAAAATCGTATCTTAATTTCTCATACTAACATTAAATTCATTGGATGAATTATTAGTATCTCAAAATACATAAGTGTTGCCTGCAGTGTGACAAGTATGGTCTACTTACATTAAGCATTATTATAGTTTTGTAGAAATGAACATAGTTATACTTACTACATGAACATTAATGCAAGGTGAATTACTTATATGTACATATAAAAACTGTCATCATGTCACATTTAATTTAGCATGGGCTTATTTATCGTCAACTATTCTGTTAGGTAATATCTCAAGGTACGTTTATTTTTGAGATAGCGTGTATACGTCACTTTGATATCATTACGGTCACTGCTCTTTTCAGTTTTACTGCATACATGCGAATTTATGGCTTATCGATGCAAGAGAATATGCCGAGTGGCATGAATTGTGGTATTGTATTGATGATACATACATATATCAATATCTTGACATATTTCCATATATGTTTATCGAAGAATATATTTTAAATTATATGGTGTCGTATTTTTCAAATGCAAAAATATTTAGTGTAATTTAGTAAATTTAGTGCTTGTTTAGAACTTACCTTAGGTCCAGCCTTAAGTTTCGTCCGTCAATAGTGAGGTTGTAGTGGACTGTATGGGGTAGTTGATGCTCTGTCGCGTGAAGATCACGGCGCGCGCGTGCATGTCCGTGTGCATGCGCATGTTCAAGCGAATGCGAGATCAGCTCGCCCTCCCGCGTCACCTTTACTGGTGTCGAGATTTGTACCTGCGACGTGTCCAGGTGCTGATGCGAGTAGATACCTGTATCACAATAACTTTTGTTATAAATAAACGTTATAATTCAGTTAAAATCTATTTATAGAGTTATATTATTATATTTGGGAATTTTCCTATTTGCAATACGTGTTAAGTATTATTTGTTGTTTATATGAATTGTAAGCAAAAATGTTATTATTACCATTTTCATGGAGAATCGATGTCACCAGTAGTTTTTAGTTGACTATGCTTTCCTAGTAAAACGGAAACTATCAAAAATAACAGCATTGACCTGTGTAAATAATCACTTGCGTCTACTTTTGGCGCGTGTGTGTCACTGATGATGCAAGTTATCGCACCGCATCGGTAATACGATGCTTCTAGGCGATTTCGTTTTTGGTTGGACTATCATTAAAATTAAAAGTATCAATCATTTTAGTTTATCAATTTTTCGTAGAAATTTTCTTACAGATTACATTTACAGTTTATTTTAGGTTTATAGATTATACGTAGACGTTGATATGTCTACTTGGAACATAAAAAGAGCACTTGGATAGAGTAAACACACTTATAGTTTCGTTTGATCTATGAAAAGATGTACAGTTATAAAATACTATTACACACAACTCAAAGTTTTTATTTGAACGGCATATTTTGATGTCTACCTGTCATACATTTTTTAAAGTGACTTTATTTATACTTAATAAATAAGGAAACCTGTATGTATATTTATTTTTAGTGGTTTTAGAGTATGTCGAATATGAAAAATATTTTTAAAAGTTCAATAAGTATAATAAAGAGTTCACATTGCTTATTTTCAATAGAGGGGGTAGGTACAAGTTTAATCTTAAAGTAGATCGAAACAATAAATCGAGTTAAATATATTACATGTGACGTACACGAAACAGAAACATATTATATTTAAAGAAGTAATTTATTTGGCTATTTTTTTTATTATGTACTTTAAGTAAAAATGTACAAAAAAATGTATAAACAATAGTTAGCGTAAATTCCTAATTAGATATTTAAATAACTGATAAAATAAATTAATACGCATTTTGATAATTCTAATAAGTTCAGTACTAATATTAAAAAGTTAATATTTTAGAAGTATAAAATTTTAATTAATATCAGGTACTAAATGTATATGATGAATAGTGAACATATTATTAATTTGTTGTATTTAATGATGAACCTAGATTTACCTAGTGATCGTATGAGCAATTTCCTAAGAACTAGGAACGCTATTTCAGCACCGCGTAATGCTGGTCACTCGATACTCGCTTGTTGACGGGGCCACACAAGAGTCTTTAGCAAATCACATTTTTCCCATTTATTATAACAATAAGTTTTATGTTCTTTTTCATAATTATAATTTACAATTGTTAGAAGCTTTTAAATTTACATCTACTATGAGTAAGTAAGAGAGATAACGTATGCCATAGAAGTGGCAATACTGTTTATATTTTTTCTCTTTATAATCGCACTTTGCCAAGAATGCGCCTTTAATTACAATTTAAAAAGTAATTTTGTTTTATTTCAACAAATTAAAATGTTTGGCACAACATCATTGTTCAGATAAAAATAAAAGAACAAAAAAGGTTATCAATTAGTCACTACACACTTTTTAGTCCGTACATGTAATAAAAACCTATTATATGAGCATGTAAAGATAATGTATTAAGATAACAGAAAATGTAAAAACACAAAACAAAAATAACTTCAAATATTTTTTCACAAAGCGATGCAGTGGTATTTTCTAATGTAATAGGTGTCGATTAAACGGGTTGAATGTTTTTATGGTGGTCGCGTGGGTTGAGAGTGAGACGAATGCTTACAAGCTTGTTCTTTGACTAGGGGCTTGGCAGCAATTATTGTCTATTACCCGAGTACCCGCCCCCCAGTGGACGACATGCTCGAGTTGACGCACCGGAACGCCGACCTCATCGCCATGCGTGGGTGGACATTTATAAAGAAAATTTAGACAATATATACTTTAAATTTCTTTGTACGATAGTAAAGTTCTGTGGGTGCTGTATCATTTACTATTGTTGATAATTTTTTGCTTCTTATATGTTTTGATTTTTTATTATTTGACCTTGTGTGGCAATTGTGAAAGAAAGAAATGTTACAAAAATTATTAAAATTGATTTTATTGATTGAAATTAAACAAAAATGTAAAATAATTATTAATCGTTCTGTTTTTAACTTTGTAAAATAAATGATAAATAGAATTATTTTAATTATTTAGAATGGAATATATATTTTTTGTTCTCCAAGATACTTTTAGAGACATTGCGAATACGATGCGTGTAAGTGGCGAAACTTAAAACGTTATATGTCACTAGTGCGAAGAAATAAAATAATTTAAAAATAATCATTCCTCTGACTGTCAAGCCTATATCTAACAATCATTTGGAGTCTGACACACTGCAGCACGATGGCCTCTACTTTTAGAAGTATTTTAAAGAATTTTACTTAATGACAATATTTGGTTTATTATTTACAAAAAATAACTGTAATGAAATGAAATGTAATACAGTACATATACGTATACTCAATATAAAATTATTTGTTCTTGATTGACTAAATATATTCAATAGAAATTAGCTCGTTACTACGTGACAAAGCTTAACTTAAACCTACATATATAAAGCGATAAAACGAGTTACATCATCCTTAATAGTAGTTAATCGGAGTAAGTAAACTGAGATATTATATATGCAGTGACAAGAACAAATGATTTTAAGGCTTTTTTGCTAACAAGAAAAAAGCGTATCTATTTATTTTGTAACTATAAATAACGTGTAAATGCGGTACATATGACACCATCTTTTCAGTCTAATGTGTGAATACAGATTAGATAAATTATTTAGGCAGACAACTTTTTAAATAATAGGAAATAAATGTATATTTTTTAGTAGATATGCTGTTCTAAATAGATTTTCAAGACAAGTTAAGGTAAGTTTATTAAAAACTAAATAAATTCATATAATATAATATGATCTACAGTTATAATATATATAATCTCTTATCTTAGCACGACAAGTGACAGCCTTACGTCACACGTCGCGTCACTGACCAAGATTCGCACCTTTTCTCCATACGAGATAAGATTTGCTCTGCAAATATTGATACAGTCCGATAACAGACACAGATCGTTATACTTTACACTTTCCAGTGATAAATTTTGGCTATTATCACGCACTTTTGTGATAAAAATATAAATTATACTTGTATTTGTTTAACCTTCAAAGATTATCGTATCGAAAAATCAAAAGGCTGGTTAACAGATGCTAATTGTATTTTTTTGGAATTGGGGCAAGATTATTAATATTGTCGTTAGGGAAGTTCATCGACCAAGCGAGACATGTAGGTACTAGAGGCCTGTATAATAGTTTGTTTTCAAAATTATGCCAACGATTGTTGCTTTATAGTGCTGTTACATTGCACTCATGCTTCATTTGTGTATGTTTTGGGATTGGCCTGCAAACTATCCATACACTATTTTTGACACATTATTTAGTTCACGAATAACTATGCGTATTACTGTATACCATTACACAATATTCCTATTTCCCAATTATTCCCTAATATCTATTACAATCATAAATATTTGTATATTATTACATTACACTATAAAGTAACAAATGCGTATTTGAGCATTTGTTTTATTTACTACAGTTAAACTATGAATAATTAAAGTATATTTAATATTTTTTCTAAATATATTTCATATTTATATATAAAATATATTGATATTAATTTGAGACACGCGTTTTGTTGGTAATATGAAACTGTAGTAACACGATATACAAATCCGTAAAGATTTGCGCGGTCTCTCACATCGAACGACCTTCATGTTATTACTACGTGTGAGTTCCCATACATATATATATCTTACGTGTTACCGTAATACAGCTTTCCTTTTTAAAAGTGTCTTTTCTTTAAATTTAATAATATTTTATATATATTATGAAATAATACTAGCCTAAACATTAATTTAGAATGGTTATTTATAACTATATATTTTGATTTGATTTTCTAAGTATTTGTAAAGAAACAAAACAGTTAATACAGAGCAGTCCTAAATCTGCGGACATGGAGAAGATAATCCTTCAAAGGCAATCTCAGGCTGTCCCTTGACTCGAATCCAATTACCAACATTTCAAATTCGCGACAACCGCAAAACAACTCAAACGATTAGGTTTACGATTTTAAAAATTTAATCTCAGGATTTTCTTTCTGTCTGTCATTTTAAATTGCTTATGAGATATTTAACAGATACAATTTTAAGATAAAATAAAGTATAACAATGAGTATAAGTATTATAAAAATTTTTAACAATTTGTAAAATTGTTTTATTAAAATGACTGCTTAAGGTTTTAAATTTTAAATACAAATTTCTACTCAAACTCTGCTAAAGCCATTTATTGTCTATTTAAATATTTTATAGAATTTTAAAACATTACAACCAACAAAATCTTGTAATAAATTATAAACATTACGTACCGGTGTGTACAAAGGTTCTAATGCTATCCTGGACTTCATTAGCTAGCTCCCCTCTAGGTGCAGGTGCTTGAAGGTATTTAGCGCTGCATCGAGACATCACCATTTGGAACAACAGGAGTTTAAATATGGAACACCGCACATCCATTTTTCTGAGTAGTCGGCAGCCACTAGCACGCATGTTTTGTACCAATGCTGCCTCAATTCTTTGTAACTCGCTACGGATTTGGCATGCTACTGACTGAACGTTCTTGTAATCACTAACTCGGCGCTCTTATAAACAATGATTTAATAATAATTTGTGTTTATAATTGGATATTGATATTATGGGTCTCTGATATTGACGAAATCTCATTATAATGGACCTGCAAAGAATACAAAAACATTAATAATATCTTGGAACAATATTTAATCTGACACGAGTCTAAAAATATCAAAAGTTCAAGAACATCAGATTATATCTGTAGTTAAAATCCAATTACACTGATAAAAATAATAAAATAATATGTACTTGTTACCTATACGCTTAATTTGCATATCCGATCGTATTTCTAATAAATACAACACAATAATAAATTGACACTACAATGCAACAGAATATTGTTTTTAAATTTCTATCACGATTATTTTATTTGTACCGTACACTAGTTCAGCTTCTTTCCTTTAATAAATCTAAATTATCTCAGAGCTCCAAGCCCCAAATACAACGTGACGAGAGTACTACGATTCACCCGACCGCTGAGTCAAGGTGCTATCTCTAAAGTGGTACCATGTGTTATATAATTTTTCGTTATTAGGTAGATAATTTTATCTCTCACTTCATCCACTGATGTACGTATGAATACGTATATGTATAACATAATCTGTTGACTGTAAGATGACATCTTCAAATACTTACTTTTAACCAAAAGTAAAGATACATTTTACAAAAGACAAAATAATAGTTATCATTATGTACAACATAACAACAACATGACAAAAATAAAAGGTCGCAGAATAAGGGGAATTAAAATGACATTAAATATATTCACATTTAAAAAATTCAGTAGCTTTTTTATTTCTATAGATGGTAAAGATTTCGATAGTTGATCACCAAAATTGGATTGATTGACAGACGAGTATGTTTTGCCATAAACAAACGTTAACAGAAGTCGTAATTTATGGATAAAGGTCAGAGTTTTTTACGCGATGCTTATATTTTAAAGGCCGTACTATGGTTATTACGAAACCTTCAAATCAAATTGCAAAACTTGCAGTATCATCATCAGTCTCCATATACAGAAAGAAAAAATAATAACTACGACAAACACATCAGCTTTAGTAAAAGAATAAATACATTCTAGGAAATAAATTTATTTGAAGGGTAGTGTCTCAAGGTAGAGTCCACGTGCCGACGATAAGACAGGCGCCAGGCAACGTGGCTCCTTATAATACGACTTGTTTTGTTTATTTTTCTAAGGAGCTCACGTACGTCGCCACGATAGCTTTTAAATTTAAAAACTGTTAGATGAGATTATGGAAGATTTTGAAACTTTTTTGTTTGTCATGGTAAATAATAATAATTTGAATTTGAAATTTCGAAAGCATTATATGAATGTAGATTATAATAACAGAGAGATTCATTACTAGGTTTTGCCTGTAAATTCCTTTTGTCCTAGCTCCACATCTGGTGTTCCAGGCTCTCGATTTTCTATATATACAAAAATCTATATCAGAGTGAACAACTTTTAATGATGCCATGAGATGATAATGATGCACCATCTCTTAAGTTCTTATAGTTTGGTTGGTGTATTATTGCTCTACATTAGGTGCCTCAATTTTCAAAATTTGTTATACTTTTTACATCTAGGCTTCATAGTTGTACAAATAAAAAATAATTTCAATAGTTCCATGTTAGTGTAAATATATTAAATCCATAAAGGATTTAATTTATGAATATAGAAAAAGTTAAATATATGCACATAGCGTGTTTTACACACAAGATAAACACATACATGTGTACACATAAGACAATATTGTTAAAAAAAATGAAATTATTTTTTATTATTTTATAGTTTATTTTATTTATATTATTTATGAAGTGATGAGAAACCCACGAGTTTAAAATTACAACGATTTTAAAGAAGTTTACCTAATTCAAAAAAATATACCAAGAGTGTAAACAATAATTATTATCGGCCCAAAATTATAAAATGCCAACGTTAATATACGCAGATCCTATGTAAGTTTATATCTAAATGAAGTTGTCACTTACCAATGGAGGATGAAAACGTATATCGATTTGGACGTACATTTACTTCTCAGCACACTTGTGCAAATCTTTACATCGATAAGACAATACATAAGGTTATACTTCAGTCTCGTTATGGAATATGCATTACATAATGGCAATACGGAAGAATAACGATGACTTTTATAATTTCATTAATAAATTTTTACAATGATAGCGGTAAAAGTTATAATTTAAAAATAGATACATATTTCTTATGTAGATACGTAGAAATAAATTCTATATACATTCAATCCTGTATAAATAGAAGTTCAACAAGGTTTTCAAAACACAATATTTGGAAAGCAACTGAATACTGAAGCCGAATTTTGTTTTAATTTTTTATGGATTTATAATTCAATCGGTCGTTCATTAAATCTGACGGTATTGTAAGTTTCGTCGTTTGAATGTTACAAAGGAGGAAATTTTAAAAATATTCTTTTGAACCTCATGGAGTACTTTCAGTTTCACGTACCATCTTGTTATCAGAAAAAAAGATATCATTGTATATACAACACTTAATCTCGCCGCTGACCCGATTTGCGTCTAGACTAAAAATGACGTACGTCCTAGACTCAAACTCTTCCCAGCAGTCATTAAACAATTGATAAGAGAGATTTAGAGTATGTAAGCGATCATTGAGGCCACAACTTTAAAGATTTGACTTCATTTTTCTTTTAACAATTATATTAAAAATACATATTTTTAATGGCGCAGAGGCACAAGCGTGCGACTGTAAACGTGACAGGTTGTGGGTTCAATTCCTACTCCAGGATATGAAGTATTTTCATTTTCTGGGTTTGGTAACAAGGCAAAGCGCCGCGTTGAGTTCCTTCACTCAGTACGCCATGTCTCGATTCGGCGGAAAGTGGTGAACAGAGTGTCTTAACACTAGGTTCCCTCTGCCTTCCCTGCTATATGCGGGATACAGCGTGAAGCTATGTATGTATGTATATTTTTAGTGTAAAATTAAATGTATTTAAGTGTATATAATATAATAGGCTTGCAATATAATTTTTATTGTAAGAAAGCTTGTTATTTTTGTACCCGAGTATAATATACGTATTATATAACTAGCATGTTATTATGTTTCAATAATTTTGTCAGTTTCTATAATATTAATAATTATTTTAAATTAATATATTTTAATTTGAAAATGTTTCATAATATAAATAAAATTTAGTTAGTAATTAGGAATATCTAGGCATATTGGTCAGTGGGGAACGGAATTGTTATAAGAGAATGGAGCGTCTTAACACTAGGTTCTCAGGTTCCCTCTGCCTACCTTGCTATATGCGGGATACAGCGTGAAGTTAAAAAAATAAAGAAAAAAAATTAGTCAAACGAATGAAAGAAAGAATCTTGTAATGAGAGATAGTCGTCTATAAACTTTTATGTATATTGTGTTTTGACACTATAAAATTAATCTCAAAATATACTTATCGTAATGTGTTTAAAGATAAAAAAATCGATATTTTAAACATTTATTGCAAAAATTTTCGTTCTATTAGTTTTATGCTATTTTTATTTATTATAAATATTGTAGAGGATTCAATTCTCTACAACTTTTGTTACTCTAGTATATTTTACGCAGAATTTATATCTTCGTTAAGTTCAAAATATTTTAGTATAACTTTGTAGTTTTATATACTTTAACTACAGATATTCTCATTACATGCTCATGAATTATTCATATATACATATATTACGTTGGTGTCTCGAGTAATTTGTACTTATATTATATATACACAATGAGATATAGCGATAAAGAAATATTATTATCAAAATGACCGGCAAAAAATATATTTTAAGAAATAGAAATAGAAGACATGTTATTTACAGCTATATAAAATAGAGCTCAGCCACTTAAGAATTTCTTTAAAACCAAATATTACCGAAGATAATTATAATTATCGATTAACGGCAGGAATTCTTGCAGCGAAAGCATACTTTATTATACTCTTCGTATTTTTTGTTGTGATATTTTTTTATTTATTGAAAGAATAATAAGTCAATAAATGTTTATAGAGGTTTGGCGCCATTGGATATTGTGTAGACGTCCGGCGCGTCAGGCTGAGTCTCACGATCATCGACGGATTTGGAGTCAACTTATACCCATATGGTGCACACCACTTTTTCTTAGTTCCTGTCATCCTATCGCGAGAATGTGCCTACAATAAGTATCTACATCGCTGAAATAAATCTATCGTAAAAACGATTATATTCATAAGTATGAATATTTTTATACTGCAAAATAAAATTTTGATTTTACAATCTTAACTGCATGTAAAAAAATGTATACGCTTCCGGATGTAATTAATATGTTGCGCTTGTTGACGGTTAAAAGTTAAAACTGTTTCCTCGAAATAATGTTTACCTATTCCTTTTATGATTAATAAGCAACCTCTATATATTCTTCTTTCCCAGACTTTCTTTTAGTTTGGTATATAACTATTTAAGTATAAAATAATAAATAGTTAGACATGAACATATGTTTGATACAATTATACATAATATAGTCAATAACCACGAATATACGTTGGGATACACTCGTAAGTATTTTATAAAATAATGAATATGGAGAGTAGAGAGTGAGCTTGGTAGATTAATACATTATTTGTTCAATAAATCGTCAGTAATAAGGTGTATTTAACGAGACGTTGTTACGTTGTTTGTATACAACAGGGTTTACGTCGGTGAAATCGTAAAATCGCAAGCTATAGTTAGAACAAGGCCTTAGCATGAGAGCCGGGGGCATCCGTCATCGTCTAGCACTCGTGGCTTTGTCTGCAGCCATTACGAGACTGGTAGCGCCGGTTAAGTCCTGCCTGACTCTATTATTGCCCTTTGTGTACAACGCTCTCTTTAGAAATAGAACTGGCGTTATTGTTCCTTTTATTGTAAACGGCAAGAGGACGGCCATACATAGTTAAAAGCACCCATATTTACATTTTAAATTTGTAATGTTAAGTACTCCTAGTTACACTATTAAAATATTGAACATGCAGCACCTGAACAACGTACATCAAATGCGTCCTAATTATTTTTTAATTAATAAAATTTAAAGCTGAATCAATATTTAATTGGAACTAAATATAAACTTACAACATTGATTATGGTATTTAAATGTAACCTAATTTTTTATATTCACTACTAAAAATTGTAAGTAAAACACCATATAATTATATCAATAATTAATCTAATTAATTTATTCAAAAACAAATGAAGTTGTAACACGAGTCGGAAGCCGAGGAACTACCAGTATATTATAGTAACCGGTTTTCTTTTATTACTAGACATTGCCAAATATGTCTGCAAGTATCTTGTAAGTCATATATTTTTCATAGTTATAATAGAATGGTAAATTATAGAGATTATTAACTTTTGAATATACCTATAAATATACGATTTAGTTAATCTACTGTTTTATATATTACTAGTTTGCATTCACAATTTTTATTGTCTACACAGGTGTTTCACAAGTCTTTAATTATGTAATTTTGCTAATAAGTACTAATACAAATATACTGTTATGTTACCTGTATATAAATACGCAAGGCAAAAACTTTGGACATTTTTTTACGCAAATTACGCGGACGGAGGAGCATGAAATTTCGCGTTTTTTTTAAATAATGCATAAAAAGTATATTAAATTAACAAAATAAATGTTACACATACTACCATGGTTTGATAAAGTTCATCCATGTTTATATAAAGCGACATGTACAATGCTAAAGACAACGCGTTGTTAACGCGTCAACGGGGACACTAGTAAATAATAAAAATATCTATATTTAAATATAATGACAATAAATAGTAACTTCTCATGTATATTTGTGTATAGTTAAAATACTTATTTATTAGTTATTAATTTTAGATTTCATTAAATTTATTAAGAGAGAGGCGAGAGAGGTATGAAGGGACCGTAGCGTTTGGCGCTCCGTACTCTCTGACTACCCCACTAGGGATAAAGCGTGAAGTTAGGCTAGTTAGGCATTAAATTTCTTAGCATAGTCTTTAATATACTTTTAAATATTTACAGGTAGGTACTTACTTCAATTTTAATATTTATATAATTTCAGATATGAATACTTTCTTGAACTTGACTAGTAATTTTGTCCCTGACCATTCCGTAAAATATGTTAAATTTGTAAAGTCAAAAATACAAAATTATTCTATATTTACAATATTATAATATTACTAATCTATTTTATAAATATTTATTTATTCTAATTGTTGAAATGAAATTGTAGGTATATTTACACTCAATTTACAACTTGCATCCTTACTAATATTATAAATGCGAAAGTAACTGTCTGTCTGTCTGTCTGTCTGTCTGTCTGTCTGTTACGCTTTCACGCCTAAACCACTGAACCGATTTTGATGAAATTCGGTATGAAGATAGAACTAAACTTGGGAAAGAAAACCAATTTTGACAAACAATCTAGACCTTGGGAAAGACTATAGGATACTCCTTATCATATCGCGCGATATAATCGAATTTCACGCGGGCGAAGCCGCGGGCGGAAAGCTAGTCTTTCATAATAATAATAATAATAATTAATTAATATTTCGTTTACTATAATAAAATACTTATTACGGGATTGGTTTCTGTCTTGTAAACGAAAAGTGCTCATGTGTAAACGATATACTCTTATTATGATACAACACAAGGATCAATGAAACCCAAGTCGTGCAAGTATAATTTTGATGACACCTCTGATGTAGTTTCCACCGGCGACTATTGATTTCGCGGAATAGCGATTTAAGATCGCATGCCAATGTTGCTCATGCATACAAAGGCATTTCGTTAGTGTAGGATTTATTTATTATTTATACGAATAGGTGTAGGTAACATAAATCGGTACGTGTGTAGGCCGCTTAATAATTGTTTTATGTATTTGTATGGGAGTAAATAGTTAAATGACCGTTTACTTATTACATAAACTAAATATTGTTTTGGTTTATTACTGTTTACGGGCCCTGTTTAGTATTAATGCATGTCCCACTTTTAATGTTTATGTGTGGATTTAAATACTGCTTTGTTCATTCGGGAAGATGATAGAAAGATAAAGTAATCTAAACTATTCGACAAATTATAAAATTAAATTGTTATGATTCTCCGTCCCAATCAAAACATGCCGTCAAGGATTTCATTGTAAAGACGGATGATATCAGTATACCGGTTTCCTTGATGAGAATATTAATATACTTAAAGTATCCTTAATATTATACGAAAACCTGTAAAAAGATCATAATTCTTTTTGTGTTTTATAATTTAATACACAGTTTGTATGCCAAGAACGACCACGGACGTAACCGCTCTATGCATAAATTAAAGTACTGGAAAAGCCAAAATATTTCAAAATATAAAAAATATATATGTATTAAAAATACGTTTTTTTATCTACACGCATTTTACCAAATAGTCGGAAAAGCCTAATCGGACTTATAAGATAAGTCTGCTTTCTGTGTTTCAAAAAAAAACAATTTTTTTTTGAGAAAATCAAGAGAAGGCCTTTTTTTTAAATACAATTTTAGGATTACTACAATTTTAACAGAGTAAATTGTCGAACCTATAACAAGTCGTGTTTACAGCCCCAATGTGCTAAGATGGATATTATGTGACTAACGATACTGAATGTAGATGTATGTTAATAAAAAAAATTGGGTAACAAAGTCAGCTGCCTACATCTGCCTACATGTCTACACATGAACAAAAAGCTATCGACCTCTTTTTACGAACATTTTAAGAGTCAAAAAGTATGAAATTTGACAATGTAAACAAGAATGGAAGAATGGATATGGAAAACCAAAATAAATAATATTTGACAAACAATTTTGTTAAACATTGTCTAAAACGTGTGTTTTACACGTCAACAACGATACTAGTTAAAATATACACCCCAACTAGTTACTTTTATAAAATTTACGTATCTTACTTTTAAAAAGATTCATTTAAATATATCATACTCTTTTTATGTCAACTATATAAAATTAAAATTGTCGTAATTCAGTCAATTAAAGTGCGGCGTTGCGTTCCACCGTGCAATGTTTCTAAAAGGGCAGAAGTCTCTCCCCTCTGTCCATATTGCAAAATGCGGAAGATCACAGACGTGTGTATTTAACTACATATTATAATAATAAGTAATTATTTGTATTTTCCTTTCCTTTTCAGAAAAAGAAATATTTAAAATAAATAATATTCAAGGAAAAATTACGAAAAATAGTTCAATTTAGTTTTTCTTTTCAGTTGAATAAAGTTCACACGTAAAATGCATTTGTTGCAGATTTGTAAACAATCAATAGGTGTTAACTAAAGCATTATGCATGTACGGTGTCACATTAAAATGCCATTAACCTTAAGCGTAAACACAGATTTACACGTAGTAAAAATAAATATCTGTGAACACGTCGGAAATTATTTACTACCTTTAAGTGGCTATGGATTTTTTGTAATTAATTATAATTAAAATTTGTTGAAAAATAGTACTAATAAAAAAGAATTTTCGTACCTTATTCTAGTGTTAGTTGCTTGATTTACTATCTAAATTAATCAAAATTATAAATATGTAAATTTCTTAAAATATGCATCGAAATCTTTACAGATTTTTTAAAGCAAGGTTTTCGAGACTATTTTATTTATTATAACCATTGCAATGATTATATACATATATGTGATTTTTATAAAGAAATTTTACGCATAATTTCAAACCGGTTAATTAGTGAGTATTTAAGCTAACATGCCAAGGTCGACGACAGAGCATAATCATTTATGAGATTACCTGCCGTGTCACGTGACGTAACAAAGCCAAGAGGATAGCTGGATTTAAGATGTCAACTTTATAGATAAAATAATACACCACACGATATTAACTTATGTAATAAATATCGCACGTTCATTCATACAAAAAGCAATGATGTTTAAACATTTTTTTTTGAAAATGTCATTTCAATATGTGCAATGGTAGGCAAATGTGAGATTTTCGGCCTGATATTTCATTATAAGTACATTAGTATATCATCGTATTGAACTAGCGTTAAAAAGTAGTTATAGGTGTGTTTTTTAAATAGAAAACAGAAGTATTCAGTTATTTATTTTATTATAAAAGGAATATACATTATATAAAAGGAATACACTTTCAAATTTAAAAAAGTAAACAACAGTCAACTGAGTTTCTTATACATTAAGGAAAGAAATTAATAATATTAAAAAAGTTATTATAGATTTTTTTATCTTACTAATATTAAATTTTACGACTTCAATCATAACTCACTAAACATAAACCACTTTTGAAGAGATTCATCTTGAATTTCTTATCTAACTACAAAAATAGACTTTAAATTTGGCTGTATCAATACCGAAATGATTTTATTTATCGTAAAAGTGATTGGATAACCAATAGCAATAAAACTTAAAAATGATATAATATCGTGGTTAGGATGAGTTTAAAGATTCATAAATCTAAGTTACATTTCCGGGAAAACATTAAAACAAAATATATATGTACTTACACTGAGTACTGTCAATAGGAGAAGTTGAAAGGGCGTAGGCGGGCGGCTCTATTTACTATTGGCGTATCGCGAAATAATCAAAAGGACTCTAAAGATAAACTAAAGCTAATGAGAACTTTAATTAAAAATTGTTTATTAGTAGACTGGTTCATATACCAATAAATAGGTAGAGCTATTTTATAATATATCTATGTCAATAGTGTTGAACAAAATGTTTTTTTTAAATTCAAACTGTTAGATAAATACTTCTATATAATATTGTATAAAAAATAACTACTTATAGCGTAAGTACTAATCGAAATAATTATAATATGATGGCTATAATGGCCATAGCTATGATAATTATATTATCTAGCCCATATTTGTACCTACATCTTAGGAAATTATTAACGATTTTGCGCACCTCTCCCGACGTGATCGAGCATGAATTGCTCAATAAACTTGACTAAATTGATAAACTTTACGACACGCTCAGGCCGTGCGAGCTGTGAAGTGCGTTTATGTAATAAACTTACAGTCTAGGAAACTAATCAACTTAAACTCTCACCTTTAACACTATTAGCGCTTGAGTTACTGAAGAGACAATTTTATAGTGGTACATATAAAACTATACTGTATGATCATATATATGTATATAAACTTAAAGAATAACGAAACTTTGTAGGGGTATACCCAAAGAACTACTAATGCGTCATAGCAGCCTATAGTAGTGCATCCTGTTAGAAATAAGATTATTTATGCTATAAAGATTGATCATGCCTGTGCGTTGTGCCCTATATTTGCATTTTTAAATTAATAAGCCAAAATACTACACAAATTAGCATTCTAAAGGCATCGACTTGCTTCAGAAATGCTATGGTTATTTCTGCCTCAGACCCATTTTATCTATTAAATCTAACAAGTCGATTTAGCAGTTGCAACATTATAAATAGCTGATAGATGTGTATAGATGTGTTATGACTAATAAACCATTAAATTTAATTACCTCAATTTAAGACTTGCAATGACTGTTCCCAATTCGAACTTCGACTTTTCTATCTGTGCTCACTATATACTGTAGTTTTCTTCTTCTATCACAATTATTTAGTATTCTATCAACCTTGTTTATTTCACTTTTCATTTAGGTGTTAAATATGTAATACAGTGCAATAAATTATAACCAAAATGAAATTTTCATTTATATTTTCCAACGTCGAAATAAAAGTTAAATTCAAGCACATGTAATAGTGTTAACATATCTGTGATAACGTATCTTTGATACTTTCCTGTTTGTAATAATACGTGTACTATCATACATGTCATATTCGGTTTATTTATTTTATATTCATGGTACTATAATCTTCTTCTTCAGATATAAAAGCTAAAAGTTTTGTTTTTAAAATTATAAGAATATACGAAATATGGCGAGGAGATGATCACCTTTAATATATGAGTTTAACCTTTAAAAATGTGTGTACTTTCTACCAAAACATGTGTTTCCTGTAGGTACAACTGCGAAAGAATATACTAAATTACTATAGATTAGTAGGTAACGACGACGACGCAAGTAAAGACCAAGATGAAGACGCAAGTATAGAAATTAATAAATAAAAAGCTTAAAAGAAAGACAGTAAAAAATTACATTAGGTGATTTATTGAAATCGTCTACATCGCTAGAGTTAGTAAAATAAACTTGTCTCGCTCTCATGGCGGCGCCAGCGTAGCAAGTTGTGAGACTACATATTTTTGTATTATTATAAGTAACATGTTACTCTTTTAGCCTGAACATCATCGTGGTTATCATACCTACATTATAATACCTTAAAAGTATTTTATTTAATTAATCCATTTAATTTCAGTTATCATTTTCACGTAATACAATTTTTTTAAGTATACTTTACCAATATGTATTTGCGATCATTACTGGCATATGTGATGAAAACTATCAAAAATAAATAAGTAGAAAAAAAAAATATTGAATGTATTATGTACATTCGAACGGAAGATGTGGGACGGCGAGAGGTACATCGTGTTCTATATATTTGGAAGTTAAAGTTTGTGCTATTTTTATATTGCTTTCATTGCGCTCGGGTGTGAGCAAGTTCACGGAAAGTCGACTTCGACGAGAAGTTTTATTGAACCGCGATATTTGGGGCATCGTGTCAGACGGATGAGTCGCCACACTACATACAGTTTGTAATT
Source organism: Philaethria dido (assembly GCA_033558755.1). Classification (NCBI taxonomy): domain Eukaryota; kingdom Metazoa; phylum Arthropoda; class Insecta; order Lepidoptera; family Nymphalidae; genus Philaethria; species Philaethria dido. The sequence continues at coordinate 141,955 of JAKGSA010000534.1, forward strand.
AGCTAACTTCAAAAGCAAGCTAATTTACTTCAGTTCTGAACGAAATTAGCTGGCTTTAATTTTTATTTATTTACATAAATAAAATATAATAAAATATATACTACACGAGAAAGCCACTCAATATAAATCTGTTCAACTAACACGTAGAAAGAAAGTAACATAGAATGTAAATCGGAGTAATATGGCCTTTTGTCATAGAATAAGCGACGATAAATCATAAAAATGTAAAAAAAGACGTTCTGTATAACCCATCCACAGAAAGTGTAGAGTGATGTGTATATGTTTTAGTTTCAAAACTTACAAAATTAGCAAGTAGGCCAGTTATAAAATTTACTGTATCGAACATGAACCCATAAATTTAGTTATAAATATTTTAGCCTAAATATTTATAAATGTTTTGTAAAATTACTTATAAATATTGGGGCTAGTGAATCAACCAATAGCTTAGATATTTAGAGTTGGTATGGATAAATGTTGCTATGGAAAAAATAATTTACTGTAGTTATATTCATAGTTTAGCACATAATAATTTAAAAATCTATATGAAATACAAAGGGGCGTGTCGCGGTGACGTCAATATGAAGTATAAAATTACATAACAGTTAACAAAAAATGTTTTAATTTTTCCTCAGAAGAATACTTCTATATATTTTAGTTAGAGCTATAAATAACGACGTTATTAGATAATATAAGGTTAAATATAAGAAAACATTTTAGACAGATTTCATTAAAAAAAGTATTAGCTTTCAAATAATTATAAATACATATTATTAAAATGTTTTTTAATACCCATCGTAAGTTTTAATAATATCGAAAATTTTATTGTTACCGGAACAACCGTTGCATTTGTTATAAATGCAACAATTGTTACGGTAACAATAAAATATTTATGTAGACAAAACGAAGGCTACGAAGCCAAGTTCACGATCGCACGTTCATCGACCGCTCTTATCATTATTATTCAAGTATTCAAAGTGATACAAAGGGATCATTACCAATCCGCCTTCTATTATCGGATTATTTTGCACCAACTCGTTGTAAATAATAGAAAACGTTAATTATATTTTTCATTAAAGACCATGGTTACTTATTAATACATGAAATTTGCTTGTTACTATTGAAAATGCTAGTGAAAAGAATACAAAAATAAAAATAAAAAAAAGCTGTGGTCGCTTGCCATACTATTACTATTTTTGTCTTATATAGATTCAACTGTAAAACATAGAATCCCGCTTTTTTTCCGTTTCTTTAGGAATTTCCGATAATCCACATTTAATGCTTAAACTGCTTCTACACTTCACTTTTTAAGGATCCAATATGCCAAATTTCAGATTTATAAGTCTAGCAGTTTCAACTGGCCGTTGTCTGTTAGTCACTAAGCCGTGTATAATGAGTGTACCTTATAGGTTTTACTAAACATATGCTTAACAAATAACAGTTTCTGTTTTTTTCTATAGCCTAGTGTTAATTTTTAATGTTTAATTTAATTTACTTTACTTAAAATAAAAGAAAATATTATTGGCCAATGAATGTGTTAAACTTACAAAATATTTTTTACCATTGCAATATCATATTATATATTCATTTTTATTCTTGTAATATTTGTAGCATTTAATATGCTGGGCTCGAGTTATAATTTTATTATAAGAGCCAAATCTGTATTCGATGTTGGAATCGGATGATTTTGGGTGTAATAATAGTAAAAATTTGATTTTATTTATGAATTAGTTACGTATGACCTCGACCTTATTTAAATGTAAACGAAAGTGAAAACGTTCCTTGTGATCGCTCCATACAGTGCAGAATATTCACAATAATATTAATTCACGACGCACTGTTTGAAATATTTTTTTAAAAAGCCTAATATTTTCATATTCTGTTAATTTAATGAAAGTTGAAAGATGTAAAGAGCAATTTTACTAAATCCGAGGTTATAATCAATAATTTTTTCTTTCTTATATTGTGTATTGAATATATTGTGAATTGGACTTTACAACAAGTAATCTCGATATATAGTTGTGTGGCCTTCACGGGGGCCACGGATCCTCGACTACCGAGTTCACGGCGAGGGCTGCTTTTATTACTATAGTCCATTTAACCCATTTCGTTGACGTAATCCAGCTGCTTTTATCGTTCGTTACTAAGGTACGAAACAGACGGCTGTGATTGAAATATGACTGCATTTAATATCTATTATATATGTGAATCATTAATGAACATTAATGTGTCATTTAATAATGTGTTTAAATATGAATATGTTTAAATATTTTCTAAGTTTCTTATATATAAAAAAGAAACACTATTCCTAATTACGACATTTCCATATGTTTACTATTTCATAGACGCACCTACTCAAGTTTCATATTTAATTTTTATTACCAATGATATCTGCATATTGATTAATTGTGAATATTATTTATATAAGATATTTTTACACTGCACATTTGAACATTTTAACCTTAATTTGTTTTAGAGTTTAGTCATTTTGTTCAATTATTTTAGTTGTTTTTTGATTGGTGTTAGATTGAGGGAACCATTAAAAGCACACATTGCTAGATATTTCTCACGAAAGTGTTATAAAATTAATAACGGCAGTTTAATTAATATAAATGGCCAGGATTATTTGCGAGGACAACATAGCGCCTACTCATGGCCTATATTGATGGCACAATTACCTACTATCAGATTGTGTGACTCAATTCTTAATGAAAGAAAATTTTAAACTACGCGGTCTCGAGTTACTTTAGTCTGAGATATATATGTCTCACGATAGTAATACTATTACTATATATTAGCTTTGTTGTATTTGAACGTAATCTATAGCTGTTTTTTTTTTATTATTGTAAATATCCCGTGATGCATTTAGACATTCGGTATATGCAACATTGACACTTTAAACAAATCGAGCGACATCACCATCATTCAACCGTCTTACTCCTCTACTTGCAAAAAAAGATAATATGATGATAATATGTTATATATAGCGAGTTTTATATCTATTGTTATACATGTGAACGAGCAACATATGAAAAATATTATTGGTATTAGTTAATATTTTATAATGTTGTATAAGGTCTTTGCACATATTATGAAATGTATTTAAGCTAAGTAAATTATCAACTCAAAGATCCCTTAATATTATTAGAATCACATGTACAAAAGAAACATAATTTTAATAATAATTACTTCGTAGTTAGTTAATTAGAACTGGTAAAATTTTTTTATGTGGTAGCACCTACGTAAATATTACAATGCATGTGTAATACATACGCTTTCGTAATATATAATATTATTAATACGAGAAAAAAAATCAAGCTCTTTTTACGAAAATTATGCAAACAGAAAAGTATGAAATAGAACATACTTAAAATTTATATGAAGAAGAAGTGTAGAAGTATATTTCATAATCATAGATTAGAAATATATTTAATTAAAAAAAATAAATGGACCGACAACTTTATACAAAGTGACAGTAGACATCGTTGAGGCAACGCGTACCTATTTTCCGCATCAACGGGGCTATTAATTGTACTAATATTAATCTGTAACTATGTGAATAATAAAATTTATTATTCCTTATAAGGCAAAAAATACACATATTACTAAAATTAACGTTGATGCCTTTAGTTTTTTCATATTTCGTATATAAAACCGTTGCGAAGATTACTTAAAATAATTTAAGAGACGAAATTTAAAAAGTAATATGTATTAAGTTAGACCTATATTTTTTACAAATATTCAATTCAATATATTTTTATGATGAAAAACAAACTTATCTTTTCAATTTTATCATCATAGGTTACAGTCAATGACCTTCACAAGTATTAGTACACTCAAATACATATGGCATGTACGTAATGTTTCAGTTTCTCTATTTGAAAGAGAACTCTTACCAAATGTGTATACATTTTCCACCCACGTAATACACAGCAGTTTTTCATATCAATGCATACAAACTGATAAATTCACACATCGGCTCTGCAAGGTCTCTTAACTAATAGCAGAGAACGTATTCCGCTAACCAGTGACAAAAGCGAAAATTAGCACATCTCCAATTCAAGTCATTCACCTAACCTATCAAGTCAAACTATGAAAAGGCGCGTTTGAAAGAAATTATTAATTACTGTTATCACTACTTTAAATTCTATAAAATATTTCCTCTACGTACATAATTAAAATATCACTTGCTTATTTAATAATTCTAAAAATAAAGTTATATTTTATAATTTATATTATTTTTGAAGTTCACAATTTTATGATAACAGTGTTAATAATATATGTATATTTTTGCAGTTATTGATTATCGATATTATTAACGCTTTGCATTCTTTTATCCTCCCTCTATTCGGGATCTAACATGGAGTTATATATTTTATTTATAAGTATACTTAATAATTTAAATATATATTTAAGCCATTTACTATTTTATGATGCGACTTATAACCTATATTGCAGGTCATATATCTTATATTTATATCTTTATAATTAATGCTTATTATTATAATACAATATTATTATTTTTATAGACAATCACTATCATGTCTTTGGCGCTATCGCAGTTCACACGAGTTGCAAATTAATGAATGAAAGAGTACTATCAATGAAATGTTTATTATATTCAGTTGCAATTCAAGATTTATTAAGTAATCTAGAATATTACAAATAATATTTAACATTCAAGAAATATAGTTCTTTAGTTTAATATATTCCACTATATAATTACAATTTCCAATATAACATTATATACAAAAGAATTTAATAAATATGTAAATATAAATGTTTAATTATTAGCTCACTTACACTAAAGTATAATCTGATGCCCTTAAAACAAATTCTTAAAAAAGTGAATCGATATAATATGAAAATTCAGTTAACAACTTTAAATTTGCCTAAATGAGTAATTAACATTGCTATTCTTCTAAAAAATATATTTTTACAAAATGTATATTAAGTAAAAAAATCTATATTTCAAACAGCATACTCACTTGAATCAATTTTCCATTTCGTGTAGCATAGACCTGTAGACATGGTGATCAGTAGTACTTGCCGGTAAAAAGTGAAATTTCACGCGACGCTCTGCCGCTAATTTATTCATACGCAGTGAAAAACGTGGATCAGCCGATACCGCGTTTTGTTCGCGCTAACTATATATAAACACGTGTTTGATAATATGAAATTTGATGCCTAGCAACAAATGACAAATTTACAAAAAAAATAAATTTGATTTGTTCAAAGTTGAAAACGATCAGTGCATGCGATATTAATGTGAAGGGGAGTTTTAAATGAATCGTAAATGCGTTCGAAGAGCGGTCGGATTCGACGTCGACGGCGTGGGTCAGAACGGCTCTTAGAGTGGAGCGCACGACACGGCGACTTGTGGGCCACTGAATGTGCGCCGGCGCACCCGTTTACCGTCGTTCCTCAACTCTTCCAATTTTTATATTTGAATACGCAGGGCGCGCTCTTTTCCGACATAAAGCTTTTAAACGGCTGCGGGTGTTTCTGACTTTATGGATTGCATCGTTCTCTCACATAGGGACGCCAAGCTTGTAATTGGACGCCATCGCGGAGTAATACAGGAATGTGAGCTTAGATACGGGAATTGTGGATTTGATTCCAATTCAGGGGAAAGTTGGATATTTAAATTGTTATTATATAAAATTAGATTCCCTAATGTTTCTAAAATTGGTGAAAGTGGAAAACGTAGGAAAACTCTCTACTTCACATTTTTTCAAAAAGAAAAAATGAAGTTACTAATTTTGATACATTACAAACATATTCTATTAAAATAATAAATTTTCGGATTCAAACATTTAAGGAACGATATAATTTCTCGTCAATTTTTTGTTACAAGTTCGAAGTTAAGCACATAAACCTAACTACGTATAAACTTAAGAACAAATATGAGGCGTAATTGATAAATTTATAAAGATTATTCCAATGCAAATTGTTCAATTTCATTTTTAAATACAATTTCTAATGGAATACCAATTTTATTGGAATTATGCCTGTAAAATTATTTGCCGCCATATATCTTACACCAAAATAGAATATTTTAAAACACTTTGCTCTAGTTAAACAGGGTACTATGAAAATGTATGATGCTATTAACTGGAAGGTCGGCCGCAAACGATGATGTCACCAATCAGATCGCGACTGATTTATCGACACCACTTGCTTATGCTAGGGCCCCATAACTCCGCAGCTTAAAGTTCTCATTGCACATGTTTCACATAAAATAAATCTTTCTAGTGGGACGATAGGGAAAAAAGCACATAAATAAATCCGAAATCGTCAAATAATACAAATACATATTTATCATTAGTACGATTTCCACGCGGGAAATAATTATACGAAAATTATTGTTATGTATGTTTTGTATAAATAGTGTGTCTGTACATTGAAGATATTGAGAAAGACACAGTTTAGGGTGGTGTAAAACAGCCATAGAATAGGAATCGAATACGAATATAATATTTTTAATTTTTTGTCTGTTTGTCCGTTTGAAATAATGAAAAGGCGTCTTAACAAAAGTTGCTCAGCAAGATAAGCATTTTCTGTGGACATGAAAAATAAAAAATCTAGGACATCTGATGAAAAACCACAATGGTCCAGCTAATATACAAAAAAATAATAAAAAGGTGGTTTAAGAAAAGTTGTTCACTATGATAAGCATTTTCAGTTGAAATAAAAAAACATTAATATAAGACATAAAGATCTGACGTAAAAAAAATGAAAATCTGGAACATCTGATGAAGAACCATAATAGTTCGGCTAAACTATTAGGAGAAGGAGATTGTGACTTTATAAAAGTTGTTCTGCATGATGGAGATTTTCCGTTGACGTAAAAAAACCAAAGATCTAGAACATCTAATAAAGAATCACAGCTGTCCAGCTAAACCATAAGAAATAATAAAGAGGCGCCTTAACAACAAATCTTCAGCGTAATAAACATTTTCCGTTGACATATGAAAAATTGAAAATCTGTAACGTTTGATAAAGAAGCGAATATTCCTGCTGAAATATAAACAATGATGTAAAAGTGTCTTAACAAAAGCGTGACAACCATTTTCGTTGATATAAAGAAATTGGAGATCTGGAACTTTTAACGAAGAACTATAACAGTCCAATTAATATTAACAATCAATTAACTTAATAATCGTAGATACTTTTGACCGATATATAAAAATTAAAGTACTGAAACATCAGATGAAGGATCATAATTGCCCAGTTTAACTATAAGAAATAGTAAAAAGCGCCTAAACAAAAATTGTCCAAGTTGATTCAACTTAATGAACATTTTCCAGTCCACCTATCCTAGAACTAAAGAAATTATGCCTTTACCAAAATAAATTAAAAACGCTAACGAAGTTGCGGAAAGCAAGTAGTATATAATAAAAAATGAAGTGGATCTTATAATATATTTCTCTTGACAGAAAATAGTTAAAAATTTTTACAAAACGTTCCGAGAGAATTTAACAACTAAAGTTGTCTCTAGTTGTTTCCAAAAAGAGACACTTTTTAAACATAAATAATTTATAATAATTATTAAAAACATAAATAAGTGTAGTAATCATTAGAAATATATTGAAACCTATATTTAATAAAATAATATTTAAACCATTTTGATCCTTTTCGAATTAGAATTTTATTTTACTATTTCAATGTTTATTTTAATCTTAGACACTTATTTTAAATTATACAGGAAGTACATAATAAAAAAAAAACATAAGTGATACAAGCAATTATAGCGATTAGCATTTTACGTTTATATTTATAAATGCAAATGCGTAGGCAAGCCAGAAAACGTTCACATTAAAAATGAAAGTATGTATGCATCTGTTTATTTACATATAACGTTATCCTCCGTTGCAGATGGAATATTGAATTAATTTCGATGTGTGGTACAATAAAGCCGTCAACCAGTCATCAGATAGTATCAGTTCTCGCATGATCTGATCGCATCCGCGTATTAGCTGCCATTTCGTCTTCTAATAAGATCTAATCCTTGATTCTGAGAACAAAATTTATTATTAATAAGATAATAGTAATTCTTATTGCTAGGCTTATTGGTAAAAATTAATAGAGAGTAAAAATTAATTTACCGTTTGACCTACTTTTACAAAATTCAAGTAATGATACGAATAACGTAATTTGTTTCAGCATCAGGAATTTGGCGGACAGGTACCGTTTTGCAGCTTTGTAATTCTTTTTTTACAGTATTTTTTAAATTATTTATTATTATTAATGTGCAAAGCAGAGACATTGTTCTTACTTTTGTTAAAATGAATTTCTTTTTATATTTCCTCTTTAAATAAATTTTTATTATTCTAGAACCTAACTATTATGTGAGTATATTGTGTCAAAATTATATCCCTAAGTGTAACCAAAAAAAAAAATGGGTCCCTAATTTTCCCTACTCATTTCGAACTTTATTTCCAGAGTAAAATTACCTCATAGATATTCTGTAATAGATATATTAATTCCTGTTTATTAAATAGTTTTGTAGATAATTATATCTACCGGCTATTTAGTAAATAAGTTCACAATAATTAGAAGAGATTATGATTATTAATACGTATATTTTATAATAAAACAGGCGTGCAAAATTTAGGTACTGTAAAAATAATATTTTCATACAATAAAAAAAATAATAAGCCTTGAAAAGTAATTGCCGAATTTGTCGTTTAAATATTTGTTTTATTTTTAATTAAACATTTCATAAATTGTTTTTGATGTCGCATAACCGGTGTTGCAGTCGTCAACTCGAAAACTGTTCTCAATAAGCAATTATTTATCGTCTACTTCCGCGTTGTGAGCCTAATAAAGCCAATCAGCCAGATAACGAAATATATATTAAAACACATCTAGCTTCCTCTACTTTAATATTCATGTTATCATAATAAATATGTAGGTACACACTTCATTTTTAATCAAGGCAACTTATATTTACAATATTTAAATATTATAACAAGAAAAATATGCGTAGGAATATCTTCCAAATAATTCGTATTGATATTATAATTTTTTTTGACAGTTACTCGTATACCTAGTTATATACCTAAATCTTTGTGTTCCTAGTTTAAATGTATGTATCTAGGTGAGCAGTTCAAAAGTACCACCATTATAATATTTCAAATGTTAAATTCAAACAAAGCTTTGCACATCCCACATCTCATATCTAATTGTGTGTTAGTCAGTTATTTATTCTTTGTGTTCGGCGCAAAGCCAAATAATATTATGATTTAGCGAATTTGGTCGCGTCAGGCGCCACTCTCGTACGAGCACCGCTTTTTACTCTAATGATATAGTTATGTTGAGAAAACACTAAATTGCGACCAAGCTATACTAATATTTTAAAACTTAAAGTAAATCGTCTTATGTAGTAGTCATAAAGCACATATTAAAAGTATAAACAATTATTTCCGTACTCCATATTACCTATATTATCACTGTATATAATTAGATTTATTAACTACTGAATTTAAATAGGTAACGAAAAAACCATGGATTCTCTTGATATAATTTCTATACCTACGTCAAACAGAATAAAAATAATAACTTATTAAAAAATATTTGCTTACAAGCAAATACTTAATTACAGTTAAGCAGTATTTCAAATACAACTATTTTCATTGAATATAAGTAAACAATTATCATTTTTACCATTGTTTCCAAGTAGTTAATAGTAGTATACAATAGTTGTTAATAATTTAATAAAAGTACTCATCAGTTGTATTCTTATTTTTAACCACAAATGCGGCTGGTATCAAAAGAAGTACAAAAAGCACTTTAAGGGACAAATTTTAATATCCTCCAACTAGTATTTGCTGACGTGAGTCATTAAAAGGCAAAGCTTGTTTGGTATTCGGGGTGCATGTATAGAAGAGCAGACGGCGCCTACCAATTCCAACAATGAGCGGCGTGACGGCCCCGACATCTATCAACAGGGTCCCGGGCGCAACTTGTCATGTCTCTTTTAAATATTAAGAGTTATCGTTTTGTTCATTGTTTATGTATAAACATTACTTTTTTTCTGGGAGTGTTATGAATAATTACTGAATTAAGAATATTTAAAAAAAATGACATAAAATGAAGTAAGAAAGAGTTATGCGATTCACAAGACGGGCACACGATGAAAATATTGAGAATTACTGTAAAACTTTATTACTGTAATAACTTTTATTGCCTGTGAAACCGCAGATGTCAAAGCATTAATAAAATTATTTTCGTTACAACCAACACGTTTAATTCTAGAGTCACTAATTTTAAGATTGATATATAGGGATTACACAATTATACATATACCTACTCGTACCTAGGCACAAAGTGGACACCGGATCTGCTTAAAACTCTGGGAACCGTAACGTAATGGAATATTATCAATTTGAAACAATATTTAATTTCGTAAATAGCAACTTATACTAACAAAGTCAAATAATAATTGCTATAGTAATTAATACTTACGTAAATTTTATACTGTTTTTATATCTGTAATTAAGTCTTATTTTTTGAATTGTATTATATATTTTAAACGCATCTTAATAAATGTTTTACATTACAAAATAAATATGTAATGAATATTAAAATCCAATTACTTGATGTTACCAATGACAAGCTAAATGCGTGAAATGGGGCAAACCGCTAGAAGTCTAAATCCAACTATATGTTTAATGCTTATTTAAACGTTGGCTTTAATTTTAGTATAAACTTAATATAAGATATAACTTATCATGATGATACATCTATACTACTATCATGATGATAAGTCTTAATTTCTTTAAATAATTTTAGAATAATTCTCATTAGTGACCGTAAATCTGTCAAGAATTTTAAAAATTATACTGTAGGTATATCTTTCATATTAAATATGTATAAAATACCAAAAAATCATAATCGATGTGTGAACAAAAGGATACTTTCTTCAAAGCAACTGTATACTTTCTAGGAAATAGGATAGGAAATTCTAGAAAAAAAATATTTTAAAATATGTTTATGTCCCTTGAGCTATAACATATTCTATTCGTAATAGAAATTTATGTCTACGTTTCAAAATATTTAAAAAATCTAAAACTTCGAATTCCAAGAAAATATTAGATAAGGCATAAACGTTAAGGCAAATGCTAAAACACTTTGTTCAGAAAAAGAAATATGACGCTATTTTCATATATAAATTTTCTGCTTCTAATATACAATATAAATTATAAAGCCATTATCATTTTGATAATTCTAAAATTCGTTTTAAGTTAATTTTATTATTGAACTTATATGTAAGATTATTGCCGCCAGCATTTACTAACAAGAAATATAATTTTAAATTTTATAATATCCATTAGATACCTGTATATTTAATGTGAAAGCTTGTTATAAAATATGAGCATAATAGAGTAGCCTTTAGCAGAAGTAGATTTTTATGACACGCCTACACTTTTAATTTATTTTAATGTTCTTATAAATAGATTGGATAAAGTTAAATAACAATAATTATAATAATAAATATAAAGGAATTTGCTCAAAATTACAAATTTAAAATCACATGAAGCATTAACCCCGTAAAGTTTTTTATTATATCGTCGAACCTATTGCAAATATTAACGCTTGAATATTCTGTCAATCAGTCAATTAATAAGTATAACATAGGACGGAACAAAGCCACTACTTTATAAGTAATAGTATACAACTATTGAAATAGGTTGCGCTCTAACCAATTTAATGTTCGTATATAAGCTATTTTTGAAATCCCGCTCTCTCTTACTCTGAGGTTCGCCTTTCCACAAACACAGTGTATCCTTCAAGGCTATTAATTCCACAGCATTGGAAAAAAATGAATTGTAAATATATGAAGCGGTATATGAAGTAGAGATTTTTAAATACACATAGGTACAAATTATTTTAGAAAATCAATAAAATATAAGCCTATATGCATATTTTTTTATCTATGTTCAGGCATGAGTAAATTTTGTTCAATTTATTTTGTTGTATTATTAATATTATTTCATTCAAAAGTATCATTAAATTATTGTACTCGTAATTAAAAAGTACCCTAAAAATAAAATTATCCAGAACTAAAATTACTTATTTTGTTCTTTAAAGATATTGTTAAAAAAAATAGTTAGCTAAGTATGCCAACGTCAATGAATACTAACAGTTTTTACAATCAAATATTCTGGTTAAGTCTAAAGTGTCAATTCTTGTAATTTCTCATACACGAGATCTGATTGCAATTTCAAATCATATCTTCTAACTAAACGTCGTGCAACTTCATTCTTTATATTTAAAACCGTTTAAAATGCTTCGAACAAAATACATGTGATAACAAAACTTATGTGAAAAAACAACTTATACTCATAAGCAATCGAGTCAGTGTCACGAGAGAGTCCCAGCGACCCATTTCACTAAAACTGTGGCTGCCACGGCCGTTCACCTGATGATCTCATCGCCCCAAAATAAAAATTCACTCGCTTAGGCCAATTGAATTTGTTTATGGTTTGCTTTCTCGGACAACCTAGACGCTCTACTTTAGTTTAGGTAATGCCTCAAGTTTATCGTATCCTTCGTCTGGGAAGCCTGAAGAAGAGCTTTTCTTATGATATCTTTCACACTTATTAAACAAAAATCCGCTGCCTAAATCTTTGTATTCCTTCTTATTATAATTTTCGATTAAGTTAAATTGCAAATGTTAAAATATGTACTCTAATTTTTTTTTTTTTTATTAAATTCTTAATAATGTGTCAAAATGTATTGTTTTATTTATATTTTTTGACATAATATAATACCACTCCAATACGTATGCGTATTCGTAAAAACACTCGCCTACATAGTGCCAATTACGTTAATCTTGATAATTGTCAGAATTAGAACATTGGCCGTGATATCATAAGATTCTCATTTTCGTTAGTATCATTTTCTTTCGTGTGTGGAGGCTCCATTTCACTTTTGCTAATAGGCAAAATAATAATCCTTACTAATATTATAAATGCGAAAGTAACTCTGTCTGTCTGTCTGTTACGCTTTCACGCCTAAACCACTGAACCGATTTTGATGACATTCGGTAGGAAGATAAAACTGTACTTGGGAAAGGACATAGAATACTTTTTATCGCGAAAAAAATGATAGAAGGGGATAAAATAAGGGATGAAAGTTTGTACAGAAGTTCCTTATTGTCAAACATAAAATCATGTAAAATTGTTCCACTGTTGGCAATTTTCACACCTAAACCACTTAACCAATTTTGACAAATAGTCTAGACCTTGGGAAAGACTATAGGCTACTGTTTACCACGTTGCGCGATATAACCGAATTCCACGCGGGCGAAGCCGCGGGCGGAAAGCTAGTTATACTATAGGCTAAACAGATTATATATTAATTATTCATTATAAAGAAACTCATCTATAAGGTTTTTGGAACCTATATTATTTATTAATCTTAATATCTTCAAATATAAGTACCTACATATATTAAAAATGATAAGTCCTTGCTATGCTTTTAAATTAAGGCCATCAGATAATTTAACATGTATTTGAAATTACATTTTGCAAATATTTGACCTAGCTGATAATTGTGACATAATAAAAAAATTAAGGCCAAAAGTCCCTAAATACACATTATAGCTAATGAAAAACTGATAACTGATCGAGGGACATCAAAACAACCTTTGCAATAATTATTATGCATGTTTTAAAGGAAATCATATATATTGATTACCATATAATATTAACATTCATTTATATATTACACTGATAGGAAGTCATACGATGTAATAAAACTACTACTACTAACCGTTACCTGCGGATTCGCTCGTGTTGTCAATAAAAAATATTTAAATTCATTTTAAAAACTCCCTTATATCACTTTCTAACCACCTAGCTATGTCCACTCAAAGAATCATAATATCAGTTCGGTGCGACGTGAAAAAACGACAAACACACTTTCTTATTTAAATATTATATGTATTTTCACCCATATCTATCAAAAAACATAATCTGATCTATTTCATATAAAATAAAAAAAATAAGAATACTAGAAAGTATCATGTTCTTTGTATACCCCTGAGAATATGTATACAAAGTTTCATGATAATCGGTTTAGTAACTTACATTCACATTTAGGTGTAATATCAGTAGGGATAAAGGACTATTAAATACACATATGTATTCACGTGAATAATGAAAGTATGTACGTACAGATATATATGTATAGATTTATAAATTCATTAAGGAAATATCATGATGTTCATAAATAAATAAAATACCCATTTATAAATAAAAAATTATTATACTAATAAATATGAAATGGGGAATATCAAAAAGGAGTTTTTACGAAGTAAAATTCCTTTAAGGAAATACCAAATAAGGTATATATAAATAAAAAATAAGCTAAAAGGATACGCAATAAACGAATGTTAACGTCAATAAGTATTTTTAAATAACAGGAAAACCTAATTCATTAAAATGCTATAAATATTTTATATTAATTTAAATTATCTACGAAATTCTTTGTTATCTATAAAACTATATAATTACTTGTATAATTATTAATTATAGTAAACAAAATAAATTCTATTAACCATGTACAACATATATAATACTGAGTTAATGTTACAAATTGAATTTATGTAATTTTAATTATTTATTTAATTTGAAGATAAAATTATAGGACATTTTTATAAACCGCTAAACACAAACGTCTCACATTTTTAAATAGGTATAAAACGTAATTGTTTTGATTCTAGCAAAAGAAAATACATAGACTGGAGTTATACTAGACTAAGCGCCTTATTAAGTTTTTGCTAACGTTACGCTAGACTTGATTTGAATTACAATGCTTTTCACTATTTGAAAGCAATTTAAAACATTTCTAACAAAGTCCTCAATAGCGAAACGAGGATGTGTTGACTAGAGGTTTTGCAATTTTAAGTGAACATTCAAATTAGTTTCACAAGTAACTTTGTTACGACCCCTTTCTTAGAGCCAATTACGTCGGTGTTCTAAGTACAAGCAATTTGAAAATAAGCTTGGTGATTTATAATATCAATTTTAACTAAACCTCTGATGTAGTCTATTCACGTTTTATTTTTACTTTAAACTTATTATTTGTTTACATACAAAGCACGCACTCACGCGTCCTAACGCGCACCCACATTTCTATTTACCAAATAAGCTTGCACTTCGCGTTGTACACAATGATAATAACGATCGTATCATATAAGCGCAATGGTAGTAGGTTCGATCATCACTCGGGGAAATTATTATTTTTAGTTCCCTACTCTTTTAACACAAAGCGAGTTGATTTCTGCCACTTAGGTGTCTCGAATTCGGGCGGGAAGTAGAGGATAAAGTGAGTTGACCCTAGGATCTCTCTGCCTACTTTTCTATGAGGGATAAAGTGTGAAGCTGCTAATTTTTTTGTTATCCACTAGCGTCTATTTCTACTAAATAAATAATTTTGAAATGATAAGTTGCTAATTAATACGTTAAACCTTATAGTGAATATTGCAAGCTTAATTACGTACAAGTCAAAGAACAGCATTATAGGTATATGTACTTGAGGTATTAAATTTCAACACAGACAGGATGAGTATATTAATTCCTACTAAATTTTATGTGCAATTGTGAAATTGTTAGTCTCAGTAAACACCATCCATGGCGATTTAATCTTATATATGAATACACCTGAATTAAAATGTATAAACGCAAGATGACACTTTTAAGGTGCCTTTATGTCTTTGTCATAAAAAATATATATAGAAATAAGGAACGGACAATCTATCCTGGTGATGGATTTTCGTCAAAAAATATTTAATTATATTAATATTCGTGAATATATATAGATATCTTCACGAATAGGGAACTAGGGAAATCTTACCTTGGTACATCATCACGGAATGGTTTTCATTTCTAAATAAATGGGAGAAGTATGGAGAAAAATTAGTCACATTTTTGATGTTGTCTGTTAAAATCTTTAAAAAATATATGTATTATTTATTTAACACTTTATTTCACATACTCGTACATACAAGAATAATAAATATAAAAATTTGCAAAATTGCATTGCAGGCAGTGCAATTTTCGTATAGAGCTTTAGGCTTTATTACCAAAAACTATCTCTTCTAGGCAACCCTTACCATGTAAAAGTTTAGAGGACACAACAGGATATTGTTTAAAAACAGATAAAAGTTTTAAGATGGCGCTTAAATATGTAGTAGGCAAGTATTGTATTTCATATGATCGCAACTTTAATAGTAAAAGAGTCGCAACAGGTTCGAGTACGTCACGGCGGCAGTTCTAATTAATTATAGCTCTATGATGTGATGTCGATGATGCTCGGGGTTTCCCTATGTGATAAAATTGGTCATGAAGAAATCCGTTGGAGAACGAAAGTCACCGACATAGTTCTCAAAATATGCAAGTTGAAGTGGCAATGGGCAGGCCACATCGCTTGTAGAACTGACAACCGATGACGAATAAAGGTTCTCGGGTGGCGACTACGAACCGGAAGGCGCAGCGTGGGACGGCCCCCTACTAGATGGACCGACGACCTGGTCAAAATTGCGGGGAAGTGCTGGATGCAGGAGGCATCCATTCGTGATGCATGACGTTTTATGGGGGAGGCCTATGTCCAGCAGTGGACGTCTTCTGGCTGACAACGATATGATGTTGTAGAAGTGGTTGATACCAAAGAAACGGAACCTTGACTATAGGTACTCTGTGGTAGGAGGATGGTAGCAAATAGCGTAAATGAGTGTAAGTACACGGAAATTACAACTTTCTTATGGTGAGCCATTTAAATGGATTCCTATCCTACCGAATATAAAAATGGTCCATTTCGCCGAAGGTCCAAATTGTTATATTATAACATTAGTATTATAGATATAATAAAATTTACCTGTTATTACTTTCACGCATATCGAATATATTTGCGGGGTAGGCAGCAAGATTCCAGTGCCTACTATGATATACAATTAAATTTGTTCAGCCATTTTAGATACATTACCCAATGGTTCATAGAATTCGACCAGTGGGTGTTTTTTACTAAAAAACCACCCACCGCGAGTACATTTATTTATAGTAAAAGGAAAAAAGATAAAGATATGAGTCAAACGTATGAACATCATGATGAATTAAATTGAATTAAATTAAATTAAGTAATATTATACATATCATTAAGAGGTATACGATATTTATATACCTACCACATGTTAATGCTGTGCTTGAGCAAATTCTGGGTAGTGAACACTGTGTCTTGTTTTAGTTCGAACACTGTAAACTTCAACGTATTTACGCTCGGTTTCCTGAACTTGACCTTTCACATTTATAATAATAAGGTATAATTTATGAATAGAATATCAACGTTAGAAGAACTGTTGCAAATAATTAGTAACATAACTTAACAACTTCCACTTATGAAGTAAACTAATTATTTAAAATAGTTCTTCTGAATGCATTTAGTTCATTGATTTACAAAAACACGACGCTGTTCAGAATTTCCTTAAGCACAGTAAATTTAACATGTGACATTTGGCTTCTTAACGATAATATCACTTACATTTAATTTTATTCATCATTCATAAGTACTATATTTTTCGTACTTCATTTTAATTATTCAAAAAAAAAAACTTTTTTTCACAGTAAAACAATTGATTGCAACGAGTAGGTATTCGCCATAAAACGACACTGCTTCGATATGTGTAATCGGTGACAGTAATGAAAGATGTTTGTCTCTTCCCTAGCGAAATGCAATTTTTAATTTATTTTAAGCAATGAAATTTCGAATAGAAAAATTTTGACACAGATATCCTAGGAGTATGGTCTATTTTAGATTATAAATTTACAAAAAAAAAGTCACATCTTGAAATGTCATATATTACATATCAAAATTCTTTATTTCTTTTTTATTTTAATACAAGTCTTTCTTCTGTATGGCCTCAAATGACTCCGGCTTCCTCCAGATGTAGGTGACACATTTAATTAAACAAGTCTCTTAGTAGAACAAGTTTCATTATCCACTTATTGTACTTATTGTATGTTAGAACAATGATTAGACCCTGTATATAATGAAATGTTAACACAATAGTAAGTAACATGTATTTTTTTTGGTACAAATGACATAACTTATAATTTTTTAATAACATAATACTTTATGTCATGATATAAAAAACGATACGACAAAGCCATTGAAAAAATATTTTAATTTTGCGACTAACTCTTCCTGTGGAAGTCTCAGTGCGGTGGTTTACGTGAGTTCTTTGGAGAATATTAAAAAGGTTTCTAAATTAAAAATGGCTTCAAATTATTTTGATAGTGACTCAGCTTCCTCCGCCCGATAACTTCGCTACCAACGACATACTAACACCCACTAGAAAACTGGACAGAATTTGCAACTGAGCATATCAAGGAGATGTAACACTGTGATATGTCAATCATCCATTGTACTCAAAATTAATATTATGATTGACATTTAAAACAATATATGCTGTGGCTTAAGAAAATATCCCATTCATAAAATTTACATTATATTCATGATACTCTTACGTTGAGTACAATACAGTGCACCCACATGACCTCATACTGTATGCATTGACTTAATTTTAAAGTGAAATTTACAGGGGTGCAGTAATCGAATGTATCATTCGTCATTATGTCTTACATTTATTGTATGTAATGCGATTACGCAAGTATATTAATTTCTAACTCTTTAAAACACAAGTTCAATATACAGAAACTCGAAAAAATCTTTACATTTATAACCTTATTTAGAAAATTGTATAAAGTTTGTATACGTGACCCTTTCTTAAAATCATTATCATATAAAAAGTACTATAAACTTTAGATACACTCTTATAACCTATACCTAATGTTAAATCGAGTAAGTATTCAAGTACATTGATAAAAAGTATAATAAGTATTGACACAATGAAATATATACATACATAATTTTCTCAATATTTGTATAATTTCAATGAGCGATATGGATGATGTCGGGACATGGGACTCAAAGCAGAGGTAATTTAGAGGTAATCGAGCGTGTAATGGCTGTATCATTGGGCGTGGGCGAGACAGATCAACGACTGCTCTGCAATGTACAAGACATACTTCACTGAACAGTGAACAAGGTAGTAAAGGACTCTCGTAAAGGTTCATGTAATTTTATTATATATTTTTGAAATAGTTGATTCGGAATATATTTTCTATATAAATAGCTTAATATAGAAAGAAATATTAAAATGCAATTTTAAGTCATTTATCTTCAGTCGTATACAGAAATAAAAAAGTAATAAAAGTAAAAATGACAACGAAAGTTTAATATATGTCAGATATTAAATACACATATGCTCAATTCGATACAACGGAAACGTTAAATTCAATAATCTTACCGTACTCTTTACATTCCACATACCTATATACAATGGTTACCTGATATGGTAATTTTATTATAAAGATTGCAGTGTTTTGTCTTTAAGTAAGATTTTTATGTTATGATACTTTGTGTTCCTTGTGACATGTATGCTATCGAAAGGGGAAGGCCAATTACGATGTTATAAAATCCGAGGAAACTACGATATGCTCAATATGTAAGTACCTTTATTCCAAACCTGTAAATACTGATTCATTCAAATTGCTACTTATCTTCCAGGAAGAAAATTATTTGCAAGTAACATCCTTATGAGTTCTGTTAAATATTATTATTATTATAAGGTAATTTTCATTTCTAAAAACATCATACAAAAATACAAAATGTATACCAGACGAAACCGTTAGTAAATTGGAAGTTCACTTTCGAAATGTAAATAAATTTATTTTATTATGATTGAAGATGTACGCAATACTAACGCTTTTATACTATCCATGTTATGTAATTTAAATAGCTTTCACTTTAATGTAAAAAAACGAAACATTAAATGAAGCGTGTAATTATGTAATTGTAAAATGTATATACTCGACAGTTTTTATTGCTGACAAACATTGATTGAAGCATGCGTGAGTCTATTTTAAAAATACGCATTGAGAGAGAATGTGTCACTATTCGCAATTCATTCACAGATTCTATAATTAGCATGGAAGGTACGTTAACGACCTATAGAGTCCGATGAAGGCCGGCCCGAGCGCATCGCAGGTGACGAGAGCTCGGACGGTCAGCGCTACACGCCACACCGGAAATGCTTACACATAAAAAAATACCACTTATTTTAGATTCCACGAGTAACCTTTTAAAATCGTTACACGCTCTTAATAACATACCAGTTTATTAACAAATTTTAATTAATTTATTGAAAACGAGAACGCATATCGAATTATTTGTAATGCTTAAAAAATTGCCTTAATTAATTTAAAAAATACTGTTCTATGTTGTCTTTAAAATACCTTTATTTATATATTTTATACTATAAAGACATGTTTTATATTTTATAATCTCGTATAGGTAATAATTTTTCTCGTGCAGTCATGTGACCAACTTTGGTGAAATAGAAATACATGAAGGTTTAGTATTAAATTTACAGATTGGGTTATTGACATTTTTAAAAAACAGTTATCATATAGTACAGCATCTAAAATGTCTACTCTAATTCATTACATAATAAAGTACATAGAGAGCAACTCTAAAATGGTCCAAATTTGAGCTTAGTCTAAAATGTTCATCAATGACGTCATAGGTATAAATTTGGAAGATTCCCACGTCATACTTTAATAATAGGGTAATACAATTACAATTAATCCTTTAAGGACTGTCGAGGTCTCAGTTTACTAAAAAGGAATGGGTAAGCCTAATACGGCTAAGCGAGACTTGCTAATGAGAATCGAGAAAAATGCCTTATGTCCATTACATCTTGCTCATGGTGAAATTGTTTAATGATTTTTAATACATGTATTTTCACACTTTACAGTGTTTAATATATATTATAATAAATTATTATATACCTAATGTGTTTATACAGCTTCATGCTTTTCCCGTAGAGCAAGGTAGTCAGAGTAAATCAAATGTTAAGACATTTCGTTTCCTACTTTACTCCCGACGTGTAGAAATTACGTTTAGAGGATTTTTCTAGAATCATTTTTAAAGTGTGTATGATAAAACAATTTAATAAGCTATGCATTTATATTTATTGTACGTTTTCAATGCAATTGTTTGAAAAGTACAAAAATCTTGATTTTATTTAAAAACGGCGTTTATTATTACATACTAGAGTTCCCGTTGACGCGTTAACAACGCGTTGTCTATTAATCACTTTATATAAATATAAATATATTTATATCACATATCACTTTATATAAACATGCATGTCAAATCATGATAGTGTGTGTAACATTTATTTTATTAATTTAATATACTTTTTATGCATTATTTTAAAAAAATATTAGCATTCTGCACTCCTTCGCTATATAAACTATAAGTGTGCCAAGTTTCATGCTCCTCCGGCCGCGTAATTTTTGTAAAAAGGGATCCAAAGTTTTTGCTTCACGTATTTATATATAGATATTTTAAAGTACCAGAGTGCCCAATAAATTTAGCCTAACACAGTTTATGAACAACATGTTTGGTTGAGTCGGGAGATAAGTTTTTGGACGACGTATTACTATTGAATACCTGAATAAAATAATTAATTTAATATAATATTCTATTCTATTGTGCCTAACATATTGACGTTGACGATATCATACGTCAAGAGACTAGACTAACCATCTAGCGAGGCTTAATTGCATTATGTCTAATTTAGCTAAAAATATTAAATTGATTACATACCTGAAATGTAATTATAGTATACATAAATAAAATTGTTAATTTAATAAGATAAGCGCAATTTTTCTATTTTAAATTTATATAACATGTTGCTACCCGCAACTTCGGTAGCGTGTAACTTTATAACCCTTTCCACACTAATTCTACTTATCAACCGCTTTCATCGAAAATAGGATCATATGGTTTTTACCATAGCATAAAATCATACCCCCAAGTGGACACCGAACTCATAACCATCGCGATTATAGACAAACACTGTTAACAGAAAACGCCCGTCTCGCTGAACAAGTTTTGTAAAAATACCATTTGCTCAATTCTAATAGTTTAGCTGAGATGTTGTATTTTTTCAATAGATGTTCCAGATTTGATAGAACTTTAGTTAAGGCGCATTTTCATTATTTCTTATAATTTAAATAGAATATTCAGGTTCTTCGTGAGATGGTCCAAATTCTTGATTTTTTTATCTCAAAAGTATCCATCGTACTAAATATTTTTGAATAAGACGGCATTTCCTTATATGTTGTAGATTAACTAGGATGTTATTCTTCACAAATTCCAGATTTTAAATTTTTTATGTCAATGGAAAATGCACATCACGCTGAACAACTTATGATAAGACGCCTTTACATATTTTTTAAAGTTTAGCTGGTCTGTTGTGGTTTTACATGAAGTGTTCCACTTTTTGAAATTAGTTATAGCTTTTTTGAAATCAATTATAGCCTTTTAGAAACTGATTATAGTCTACAAAACTGACTATAGCTGGGGCTAGCTGTTAAGCTTAACAGCTAGCCCAGCCGGGTAGTCCTACCCAGGCCATACAGCTATACAACAAAAAAGTTTCATCCAAAACCGTCCTGTAAATTCAAAGATGTACGCGTACAGACAAAAATTTAATTTTTTTTTTTAATTTTAATTTCAATTTTATTTTTTTTTATTCATATTCTACGACTTTTTTTATATCCTCTTAAGCTGTTGTTTTAAAAAAATAATTACACTTCAAATTTGAAAAGAAAATTAAAAAAAAGTAAATTTGTTATTTTAATGCAACTTAAGCAGAACAAACTCTACTATCATTTATTATTCTTACTTTTTAGATACATGTAAATTTTATTAACTATATAATTATTAATTTTTAGTATACATTCTTACATATGTAAAGAGTAAAACCTATCATGGACAGTAATTTCCTAATTTATAAAATAATTTAGCATATTTAAAGGCCATCGTGGCGACAAACGCAATGATTGTGAGCTCGATCCCTACTCCAGGGAATAATTACACTTAAAATATTATCTTTTCTTCACTGCAGTAAGACAAAATACGGCGTTGAGTTACGTCCCTCACTACGTAGAATTTTGCATTCCGATGGAATGTGCAGAACGGAATGCCTTTACAGTAGGCTTTCTCTAAATCTCGTATAGTAATACGGGAAAAATTGTAAAGCTGCAAGAAATAATGCATTGATATTGAAAACGATTGAAATTTACTATCTAATAAAAATCAATACCATCGTCACAAGCCCGGCCACAATAGCAAATACTTTCACGTCAAAACTTATTTTATTACTTGGAGTGTTGTATAACACTAAATTAAAAAATAATAGGTAGTTGCGGTTTTATATTTCCATAGAAACGGAAATATCGAATACACATTCTGCGAAATGTGGGAGACGGCATTATATGTGAATTATTTATTTTTCCTAAGGGCTAAATTATTCTTTATCTTTTTTAATAAATAGTGGTTATACAACGAGAATGAGTTTAGACGTATTCAAATAGTAATAGTATTTAGCAGTGGCGAGGGGTGAAAATTTTATAAAGGTAAGCCGGTAGATTTAGGGGTGTCGGTATATTTAGGGAAGCTGGTACAACTTATTTTGGGTGAACTTTATGACCTTTGCCATACTACTTCCATTTATTTGGACTTTTTTCTTGCCTTTTCATCGAAATTTAGAACTGAGTATTACTTAACGCCGCATTTTGTCTTACGGGACTGGGAAAATTAAAACAATTCAAAAATAGTTCGCAGTCAGATGCGGTCGGTAGGACTTAATGGCATCAGATCATAAATTTTTACCATTATATTATAATGGAAAATGCTCATCACGTTGCACATTTTTTTCAAGGCAACATTTTGGTATTTCTCTTCTTACCCTATGTCCTGCCCAGACCTATTAGCTATATAATAAGGAAAGTTTCATTTCAATCCATTCAGTAGTTTCAGATATTTTTTTTAAATCATATGTCACCTAAATTATTTTTTATGAAAACATTCATTGTACATTGTTACAGTATAGATAGATAAAATTAAAATTTAAGTAAATATACTTTCTATATAAATATATATTTAATTGCTAACAAAATCCTTACTAATATTATAAATGCGAAAGTAACTCTGTCTGTCTGTCTGTCTGTTACGCTTTCACGCCTAAACCATTTAATCAATTTTGACAAATAGTCTAGATCTTAGAAAAGACTACTCCTAGGCTACCTTATCATGTCGCGCGATATAACCGAATTCCACGCGGGCGAAGCCGCGGACGGAAAGCTAGTAGTTTATAAACGCAAAACCTAAAACAAAATCATGCACAAGTTTGTAATAGTTTGTATGCAATAATCGTAGCTACATCACTATTGTTTAATATTTTCGTCATATTTACTCTTAGCTATTTTTGATCCTCAAGATCTAAGCGCCTATTAATTAACTTTATTTATTTAATGTCTCAGTGAAGATAAATCTTCCTATTAAGAATAAAACCTTGTCCTAAATTGAACTATAGGTATTTATCTACATAGCAAATTGTACATTACCTCACTTTTAAATGCTTGCTTTGCTTGTAATTTGTAAAATAATGGATTTCTCTTAATTTGTCAAGGAAAATTTTAGTAAAAATATTTATTATGTTTTTATTCTTTTTTCCAAAACAATAAATATTTCTAAATCAAATTCGAAGCGCCATAATTAAAGATCTGAACTGAATATTTCAAAAATCAATATAATATCGTTGTAGCATAATTGTAAAATGTCGTGTCTGACAGTACACAGTGGTAGTAGATTTGAATTCAACTCACAGAAACATTTGTAAAGTAACTGTTACGCTGAAGTCTCTGTCTCTCATCCGGCGGCCAGCATGCACCATCAAATTAGAATATTATATATATATGTCACATAATATATTCCTAGGTTATTCCTATCCCCGCCAAATGCGTGAATTGCGTGAAGATTAAAAAAACTGACCATATACTTAAAAATAATTGTAAATCTACTTGATATAACTAAATATAAAGTTATATAGTTGCCTCTTGAAATGATTGCTTATTTCTAAGCAATGATCACTGCTACCCAATACCCATGTAATTTAAAATTAATAATGACAGGTTAGGAATGAATTGGATTTTTAAAAATTCTATGTTAGTCTGTTTACTTTTTATTTAAGCATCAATAAATCTCAGAGAATGAATCGAAAATCCATTTGAATATTTAACCTACGTAGTAGTTAGCCGAGATCGGAATAAAGATATACGATTCCTAATTTTAGCCTATGCTATGCTTAACCTATGCTTGAAGAAAATCATAGTTTACAATGAGCTGTGGACTAAATTGTCTACAAACATAATACGCACATGTTGTAAATTGTTCTTAATTTAGTGTAGGTAAAGGCTAGGTAGTCTAGACAGTCTCAGTAGTCGTTAACATCTATTTGCAAATAGATACTGTTAACTATTAACACTTACTAAATGAATATTTATTAAATCATGGTCCCTATATTCAACACTTGAAGGCGAATGAATTTGATTGCTATTTATGTATTTTTCTTTTGTGCAATTGAATCAAAGAGAGATTCCAATTACCGCTTATATTAATGGACGCAGTTATGGTGGAACCAACGCTGACCGCCATCGAAAAGGGCTGATTATACCTACTTAGTACCTTTGTATAGTGTATACCTATTTTTTGGCAGCTTCATCCTATTTTCACCATAACAGGGTAGTCTGAAATAACCTATTATAAAGTCACTCCGTTCTCCACTTTCTGTCCGAATTTGCCTTGTGTTGAGTGACACAACTTAACGCCTTTCTTTGCCTTACCAGACCAAGAATATAAAAATAATTTAAATATAATTATTCCCCCAAGTAAGTATCGAACCCAAAACCTTTCACGTTTGCAGTCCAACGCGATCACGCTGCGCCACAATAGCCTCTATACCTATGCACCCAATATACTTCTTATTTATATAAATTACTACCGAAATGGGAATAATTTTTATCTATAAATCACATTTAGTTATAATATGCATTATTTTTTTTTAATAAAATTATTAAAGTTTTAAAATTTTACAATATTTACATTAAAACTAAAGTTTATTATTTCAGCTCTTTATGTTATTTTCCTTTACATCGCGTTTCCTAAAAATATTTGTAGAATAGGTATATAACAGCAATATATGGCGCTACATCGTGTCATGTGAACGAGTAAAGGTCGTCCCTCGCAACTACTAGCTATAGTCAATTTGTGCCTTCTGATTAATATGTATAATGTAGACATGCCGTGAATAGCGATGAGGTGTGGCGCCGAGGGTGCTACGCATATTTAATTTTTACTATTACTTACTTTACGTGCCTACCTCAAATAGTCGATTTTTTTTGTAAAATTAAATTTTAATGTAACGTACTGGATTACATATAACTTTCAAATAAAATTTGCCAAGTGTTGAAACTACTTTCTTTATTTAATACATTTATTTCTGTCGAGATAGATTAGCTCTACAATAGAAAGTGGAAATATGTATTGAAGACTCGAAATCCTCTGTATAATCCGACTAGAAAAAAAGGATAAGAGGCGCGCAAAGTAAAATAAAATCATACTAACCAACTTCGCAGCCTTGTGTGATTGTAACTGCGTAAATGTAACGCTGTTTGTTTCATATAAAAAATAAAAATATAACGTCATGAAGTTTTATTGCATTTTTTATACAAATAAAATTCAGTGAAGCATATGATACCACCGTGAGTGGTGAACGCTGAACACAAAACCAAATCGCAAGTTCTTGGTTCCAAGAAGGTATGTTAGATTACTCGCCTGATACGATACAAGAGATTCAAAAATGTACGGCTGCATGGCATCGCGCATCCAAAAGTCCAAAACGACTACGATTATTTGGAGTTGTTTTGTTTTTATTTGTTTGAGCTTCAGTTAAGATATTTGCTTATACTGTACATCTTTAAATACTTTTTTAAAGTTATTTTATTTAATTTAAGCTATTTTAACCAGATTAATCACGTATATTTTATTACATACATTTTTGGAAACCGGACGTTTCGAACACTTCATAGTGGTCCCAGGTAGACAATGTATTTCCGAATAATAAAATATATGCGATTAATCCTGTTAAAATTACTTTCGTTCAATATGTATAAAAATCACGAAAATCAAAGGTCTTGTTATTTTATTGATTAAAAATGTTTTGGCTTATTTATGAGTATATAATATATTAAGTTTACAACAGATACTACGGTTATCTTACTGCATGTCAAACTTGACTACCTATCTACCTAAGTACATGTTTAACAGAAGTGCATATAAAGTGCATTTTAATCAACATACTTTCAAAAGACATTTCAATTAATTATTATTTCAAAAGATCTTAAGACGCTGTTTACTGATTCTTGTTTTCCAACATTAGAAAAAGAATTTACATATATTTCTCTCACCCGCTAATAATGAATTGGAAGTCATCGACTAGAAAAACCGATGATAGCCACTGGACCTTAAAACTAATATACCTACATAAAGATTTTACAAATTAACTAACTTGACTACGGCAAAGCCATGATAGGAAGTACCATACCAAGATATAAAGTAAGCTAGCCTGACGATACTTCGATACTTAATCTTTTTACCAGACAAGGAATCCGTTGTCAGTAATTACCATAATGTGTCAAGTTAAATAACACATTATATTTCTTAATATTAAGTAAATAATATAATCCCTTTATAGATAAATATTATAATACGATAAGTTTTTTAGAATTAAAATCAAAATTTATTATTTGTTTAAGAATTATACCTATTCAAATATATGATGTCAGAATAGTATTTAAGGAGAATAACAATACAATGATTATACGATAAACATTAAAGTGCATCTCCCAATAAATTAACAAAAAACCTAGAAGAAGTAAAAAAACAAACAGAAAGCTGTTATTATAATCGTATGAGTACAATAAAACATTCAGTTGAAGTGCGGATCGACGATTGAAATTTAATTAAATGTGCTATTAATATTGATGAAAAACGCGAACCATAAGTCGTAGAAAAAAGTTCGTTATGTTAATAAATATTGAATAGTAAGTTAAAATAAGCAATATAGTCAAGTCGTGTAGTGACATCAGGAATGGCGCCGATGCGCACCAATTGCTAGCAATTGTCTCGTGTCCAGTACACTTCATCGCAAGCTCCAACTCAACTTTGCCTAATTTCATTACTCAATAATCACGTTGCCTCGCATTAAATACACAGAGTCGTAAAATTATTACAGTTAAATTGACTCTTACTACATACTATAACTAGGACAATGATTTATTTACCTTAAATAAAATATAAAACCTTAAACCTTTTTGGATTGGAATTTTAATTTCTATGCAGGGGTATGTATCATTTAATTTATTACATGACTATACTATAAGGAATTTTAATCTGGAAAAATACTATGACCAAATAAAATAATATTTGAGACCTAAAATATAATCAATCATCTTTTGAAATTTGACGCTTACTTGGAAGTGTAAAAACCTTAACATAAACTTTTGCCTGTTTTTATTGTGCTAGCTTGAGGTCGCCTTGTCCTTTTAAATAAATATACCTAATATACATCTAACTGAAAGCCTTTAAAATTTTATATACGTATGTGTGCATACACATAATTATAGTTATACAAGAACGGACGCTGTACGTACTATTTGGAAGAATGCTTTTATTGTTATTTAATTATTTATTTTCTCTTATTTTACAGGCTGCCACTAGAAACTCACTCAAATAAAAACATAGCATATAGAGCGCAGGAATCTATATCCACACATTGTATGACTAAGTGGGATAATTAATAGGGGGAATCCAGGTTATACAAATTATAACCATTAATTCACCACAACAGTGTCTAGTTTATAAAAAAATTAATTAATTTACAGAAATAGTTAAATTAAGTATCAATTACATCTATAAGTATATTTATTAGTAAAATTTGAAGTCATTTTTGATTTCACATAATCATTTACATTAAAAATGTAATTAGATAAAAAATATCAACTTTTCTTCATAAAGATCTGAACTTGCAGCCTTCATATAAGTACAAAAAGATATCTCAAGCGAGAACTATTTTTGCAAAAGGCCATCAGTTACATGAGCCAACTATATAAATATCTGAATTTATTTAACAAAATGGTCGTCGTCGTCAAAGATCAAACAACAGGAAAATGTAATTTCCTTGTGTTATTATTTGGCTATGTATAACACGCAAAAATACTGTTAGCATAAAAATATGAATGTATTACACCACAGTGTTAAGTATTATTGAAAATGAACAAAAGATCGTAAATATCATCATCAAGTTAGCAGTCTGCTACTAATAAATAACTTAGTTTTATACGTAAGTACACATTGGTGCATAGCCAGAAATGTCTTACAGAGAGACAAAATAAAACATCTGGCGAAAGGGCATCGTTCTCATCAGACGTAGCATTTACATCAATTAATTGTTGTTTTCAAAGTCAAATGTTCCGAAATATGATACTCCTCACATCTTAGTTACTGTCTTCTTAACTATAGTTACTCAAAGGACGTGACTAAACGTTTGTCATATTAATTTTAATTGTACTTTAACAAAAAAAAAATCAGCTGTCGCTATATAGTAGGCTCTACTTTTTGTTGATTCTGCTAAAATTGTTAAATTCATAATTCAATTCATTTTTTATAGTTTTAAGCCATCATCAAAATAAACCTCTGCAGCCCACATTTTTTCTTTTTGCATATTTGTGATATGAAAATGTTCTTAATAATATAACTTTATATTTAATATGTAGACATATTTTAATTGGTATATTATAGACAGTAATTAGTGCAGGAAGGATTGATTCAGCAAATAAATAAAATAATAGCAAATACAGCTAACATTACGTTTGCTGCTAAAAGAATTTTGAGAGAATTATGAGTATTAATAACATTAAAGTTAGCTTTGGTTTCGTTATAGTGAGAAACATTGAATAAAATTATTTTAATTTATTTATCAATATATCGTTTATAAATTGTTTATAAAAACAGGTTAAATAAATATGACGTTTCGAGTTATCAATTTATATGCGATATGATCATGTAAAAAGGTTATATTTAATACAATTCCAGCTTAATTGCTACAATACTGTATGCTTAATGTGTTTTACATTAAAAGATTCGCCATTTTATTTCAGTAAAATGCATCAAATTTACGTACTAACGAGAATGTAAATACATATTCTATATCCATCGCCAACGTTTCGTCGCGTACCAAAATAACTGAGTTGTCAAGAATACTAATGCCCCAGTGGCCGCGATCGGGAGAACGGAAATTATAATTTACTACACTTTTTATACGATAATAGAAGGACTTAAACACACTAAGAGTTTGAAAAAATGGTAATAATGAAGCCTTGCGTTGATCTTTATGTCTAATACATAGAAGCGGCGTAAAAGAGATTATCCAAATGTGGTCTAGTCCAATAGGTCCAAACGCTTAAGGTATATATGCACCTAAGGGTGCCGTTAGCTAGTCAAAAAATGCTACAAAAAATCCCTTTCGTACCTTCATTTCTTTTCTTTCTCAGTTTTAAAACATAACTCGATGAAATTCAAGGAATGAAATTAATAGATATATTTGAGATTCGCCTATACGAAAATATGCCTGTACTATTATTTGGAAATTAGGATTGTCCCCCTAAGACTTAATTCTATGTAGACAATATGTATAAATATAATGTGTCCACAGAAGATCGTCTGAAGTGTGAATGCTACCTCAAAGCAATCAGAAGTTTAAAATCATTGTAACAACGTCTGTCCGGAAACAAATTAATTATTTTTTTGTTTTAACACGTAATAGATTGGGGTACGGCGGATATAAGTAATTAAACGACATTTCCAATATCAGTCCCATATATGACACCACAATCTAATTTATACTTTAAAATTATAAGTTTATATTTACAATAACGACGATCGAAAAAGAGTCAATGAAAATTAATCAAAAAGCATTCACTTTTTGATTATTGCTATTCGTACTATGAAAAAAGTGAATTCCTTTAATTAAAATAAGTGCCAGCGGTCCTATTCTGCTATCTGTCCTATCAATACATATTTTGTTTTTTTTTATAATTATTGTTATACCAATTAATATAAAAATATTAGTTATTCACTTTGGAAAAGCGACATATAACTATCGTAGTCAACGAATATGTCTTTAAGAGCTTTTATCGACAGGATGTATATATTCTATTTTCTAAATCTTTTTTTTTCTCCTCAAAAGATAGAGCAGACTTTAATAAAATATTTATCTAAATAGATTTTTATCAAATTACCTCGAATTTAAGCCATAAAAAAAACAATTGTCTATGACTCTTATTTTCCTTGAATATTATTGGTAGCACCAGTTATTACAGGTTTTTAATTGGTTCTTGTAAGTTTTGTGTTTTGATTTGCCAATGAATAATGAGATTGTAAACGGAAACAAACCATGTGCTGAGTGCTAACATGGCGAATTTTCTTGGTCATCAACATCATTATTAGCAAATCGTACTACTATTGTGCATTTGTTATGGGACTGGCATTTGACGTATTGTATTTTTTACCTTTTGATCAATTTTCATTCTCCGAAACAGTTTAGCATTACATTGGATCAAAATGAGTGTTGACGCGTATGGTCCCAGTTCCCAAACGCTCACATTCTTAGACACTGAAGAAGCGGATCTAATCGGTGCTGATACTCAGGGCTCTGAATTTGAATTCACCGATTTCACTCTTCCATCTCAAAGTCAGACACAAGCATCCCAACATGATCATGGAATACCAACATCCAACCAAGTGAGTGACTTTTACGGACAATAATAGTAATCTAATTGTATAACCTAATTAAAAACTACAGGGTTTGCACAGGTATTAATGTGATTATTTTGTAGGTAAATGGGTTAGGACGTACAGATCTAAATTCAAAAGTATCAAGTGTAGCGAATGCTATTGCTGAATTGCAATTTGAAGAGGAAGATGAAGCATTATATAGTAGTAAAGATCTACCAGAGCATGCATGCAAATATTGTGGCATACACGATCCCGCCACTGTGGTTATGTGCAATATATGTAATAAGTGGTAAGTACACATGTGTTTTTACTATAACATAAAGCTTTCTAACAGAAGCACAAATATATATAATAAAATTTTAATATAATTAAGATGGATACTATAATTCCAATAATGAATTTATAAACCTGTAATAAATATCAGTAATATTGCATTACTGGACTATTTATTTTAATATAAGAGCATTTGTTGTCTCATTGTGAAGTATTGATCAGGATTTGCCTCTGTGGCTGATGAATAGTTCAAAGATATTATGTCTGAGTTACCTTAATAATCTAAATGGAATACATAACATATATAGCTAAAGTAATTTGACTTTGATTATATCAGAAATAATATTTTGCTGTTCAAAAGTAAATATACAAATAACTCATATAAAAACAATGTTTTACAGTATTTACTATATTTTTTTCAGGTTTTGTAATGGGCGAGGTAATACATCAGGTTCTCACATCATCAATCATCTTGTTAGAGCTAAACACAAAGAAGCTGCTCTGCACAGAGATGGACCTCTAGGAGAGACTCTATTGGAATGCTATTCTTGTGGTGCTAGAAATGTATTTGTGTTAGGTTTTATACCAGCCAAGGCAGATTCTGTTGTTGTTTTACTTTGTCGGTAATATGTTTTTTATTTTTCTTCTATTTTAAATATTAATTTAAATTAGAGTTTTTTTGTACATCCTATACATGATACTATTTAATTATTTGCAGGCAGCCATGTGCAGCACAAAGTTCCCTAAAGGACATGAATTGGGATCAAGAGCAATGGAAACCATTAATTTGTAAGTTTTTTGATCACATACCTTTTTATATTTACCATTATACTGTTGTAAGCAAAATTACTAAAAATTATTAATATAGTGAAATTGCATAAATAACAACAAGGTGATGTAAATGATTATCTATATATCATCTTGTTTTTTCTAAGTAAATGTGCCTAAGTAAAAAACGATGTACTCTAATGATTTCAGCTGATCGTGCTTTTTTATCATGGTTAGTGAAAGTACCATCAGAAGCAGAGCAAATGAGAGCTCGACAAGTAAGTAAATACAGCTTATAAAAGTAATTATAACAAAAAAGATTGTATAAGCACAAACATACACAATTACAAAATGTATGAAAGTCATTTGCATGCACATACTGCAGTTGGCAAGTGTCTCCCTAAATGTAATGATTTGATTCTCTCTTAGGGGAATATTTTAATTGTTAGGAAAATTGATATAGAGTGCTTGCTTAGAAGACAGTTAAACAAAATATTTGATGTATTTCATAAATTATTCTATACATTACAGGTGACACCACAACAAATTGGCCGCCTGGAAGAGTTATGGCGAGATAATGTGGATGCCACTTTCCAAGATCTTGAAAAACCTGGAGTAGATGAAGAGCCCCATCAAGTACTATTAAGGTAAAATATTAGTCGTTTTTTTTCCTTAATCACCAGTGTTTCAAAAGTGGATAGATAGAGATTAGGTGTTTCGCCAATATGTTACACCAAATGGAAAATTCATCAATATTAAACAAGGAAAAATAATTTCTTATTTATTTCTTATATCTGTTTCAATAAGCTGTTTATCTGTAAAGATTAAACATGTACTGTTTAGTATGCACAAGGAAATGACTAAGCTCATTTACCATTTTGGTCCCTTTTTGTAAAATGTTCAAATAATTATGTATTATTGAGGTTATTGTGGCATAGTAGTATAGCATTTATCTGTAAGCACGAGTGGTTGTGGGTTCTTTTCCCACTCAAGAAATAATTATATTTAATTTATTCCCATTTCTTTATTTGGTAAGACAATGCACCGTGTTGTGCTCCGGCAATTAACATACTATGTTGCAAATTTTTGTCTAGACACTAGGTCGTCCAGATATGACTAAGCTAGAGTACAAAAAACATTATGTATTATGTAAAACTAACCGAATTTTTTTTATTCATGGTACAGATATGAAGATGGCTACCAATATCAAAATATATTTGGTCCGCTTGTGAAACTAGAAGCTGATTATGACAAACGCTTAAAAGAATCACAAACTCAAGAAGGCATAGAAGTGCGTTGGGATGTGGGGCTTAATAAGAAAACTATTGCATATTTTACACTTGCTAAAACTGACAGTGATATGAAGCTTATGCATGGAGATGAACTGAGATTAAGGTATATAAAAAAATACATATTTTTATACTAGGTGTCCCACTCCCAAAGAGGGATCCAACTTTAGATTCATTATAGAAATTAACATTACTAATAATTAACTATAAGGTACACTAACAATTTTAGTAACCACATTTGAAATGTATATAAATAAGTTTGGTGCAGTGGTTTAGGCGTGAAAGCGTAACAGACAGACAGACAGAGTTACTTTCGCATTTATAATATTAGTAAGGATATATATATATACCATGGAATGCGACTATGTCTGATTGTAATGGTGATTGTTTGTAGTTTCGATTACTGCTTGGGGGAAAGATTATATTTAAAATTATTTTTATCTTTTACCTTTAGTAGGAAAATGCGCGGTGTTGTGATCCACCTTCTCGAATTAGAACCGAAAACGTAAACAGAGTGCCTTGATAATAGTTTCTAACTACCCTGTTGTGCGGAATAATGCTTGAAGATGAGATAGTAAAGTGTATTATTTTTTTTTTAATTGTTTATTAACTGCCATCGGTCGAAAAGTGTATTATATATTTTTCTTATGACAAGACTATGTGACAAACAATAATTTGATACATTCACTCTGAAATGAAGGATTTATATATTATTATAATTATAATAATCAAAAATTATATTCAGATATGTTGGTGAACTACATAAGGCATGGTCTGGCGTGGGGCATGTGATCAAAGTACCAGACAACTATGGTGATGATGTGGGCCTAGAGTTGAAGAGTGGGGCTGGAGCTCCTGCCGACTGCACTTCTAATTTTGTTGTTGACTTTATATGGAAAAGCACTTCATTTGATAGGTAAATGATTAGTATAAGATATTGTTATATGAATTAAGTCAATTAATTTTTTCTTTATTAAAAATGTTTTCAGTTTTCATTGAATATGTCCATTTATAAAAAGAGTTAATTTATTTTGAGATTTGATGAAGGTAGTTTATTTGGCTGAAGTTAGATTCATATTATTCTGTTTGAAATTTAAATTTGTTTTTGTTAAATATATTCAAAATAATATATTTGCAATTTTTTAAAAGATATTTAAATTTTGTGTTTATAATTTTTATTTTCCTGGTTACAGAATGCAATTAGCCTTACGTAAGTTTGCAGTGGATGATTCATCTGTATCAGGGTACATATACCGTCGTCTTCTGGGCCATGAGGTGGAAGAAGTTTTATTTCGTGTGCACTTACCCAAACATTTTAGTGCTCCCAACCTACCCGACTTGAACAGGTCTCAGGTGTGTAAATTGATAATATATTGTAATTTAACTAGCAGAACGTCAAAAAATGTAACCTGAATATTGATCCTGCTCTTTCTATCGTTCAGGTATATGCAGTCAAACATGCGTTACAACGCCCTCTGTCCTTAATTCAAGGACCTCCAGGTACGGGCAAAACCGTCACGTCGGCCACTATCGTATATCAACTGGTCCGACAAAACGGCGGCCCCGTACTCGTGTGCGCGCCCTCCAACACCGCAGTCGACCAACTCACCGAGAAAATACACAGAACGGGACTAAAAGTGGTCCGGCTCTGCGCCAAGTCCCGGGAGGCGATGGAGTCGTCGGTGTCGTTCCTGGCGCTGCACGAGCAGGCGCGCGCGCTGGGCTCCGCCGACTGCGAGCTGCGCAAGCTGACGCGCCTCAAGGAGGAGGCGGGCGAGCTGTCCGCCGCCGACGAGCGCCGCTACCGTGCGCTGCGCCGCGCCGCCGAGAGGCGACTGCTGGACGCCGCCGACGTCGTGTGCACCACCTGCGTGGGCGCCGGCGACCCGCGCGTCGCGCGCATGCGCTTCCAGTCCATCCTCATCGACGAGGGCATGCAGTCCACCGAGCCCGAGTGCATGGTGCCCGTCGTGCTCGGCGCGCGCCAGCTCATCCTGGTGGGCGACCACTGCCAGCTCGGCCCCGTCGTCATGTGCAAGAAGGCCGCCAAGGCCGGCCTCAGCCAGAGCCTCTTCGAGAGGCTCGTGGTGCTCGGCATACGACCCTTCAGGTTGGAAGTGCAGTATCGCATGCACCCCGAGCTGTCGCGTTTTCCGTCCGATTTCTTCTACGAGGGCTCGCTGCAAAACGGAGTGAGTGCGGAGGAGCGTCGCCTCCATAAAATTGATTTTCCGTGGCCGAGACCCGATCGACCTATGTTCTTTTATGTTACTCAGGGACAGGAGGAGATCGCCGGCTCGGGGACGTCATATTTAAATAGAACCGAAGCGGCTAACGTCGAAAAACTTACCACGCGCTTTTTGAAGGCCGGAGTGCGTCCCGAGCAGATAGGAATAATAACACCTTACGAGGGTCAGCGGTCCTATTTAGTGCAGCACATGCAGTACCAGGGCAGCCTGCACGCAAAACTCTATCAGGAGATCGAAGTGGCGAGCGTCGACGCTTTCCAGGGCCGAGAGAAAGACATCATAATTATGTCTTGCGTGCGCTCCAACGAACACCAGGGTATCGGTTTTCTGAGCGACCCGCGACGTCTCAACGTCGCACTGACGCGCGCCAAGTACGGTCTGATCGTCGTCGGCAACCCGAAGGTTCTCAGCAAACAACCGCTTTGGAACCATTTGCTCGCATTTTACAAGGAGCGGCGCGTGCTCACGGAGGGGCCGCTGTCCAACCTCAAGGAGTCCGCGATTCAGTTCGCGAAACCGAAGAAGCTAGTGAACGCTCAGAACCCCGGGTCGCACTTCATGTCGACGTCCATGTTCGACGCCCGGGAGGCGATGGTGCCGGGCTCCATCTACGACCGCGCGCGGCCGCTGCGGGACCCCCTCGCGTACGTGGGCCCCGAGCAGGCCGCCATGCTGCACGCGCCCGTGCCGCCCGCCGCCTTCGCCGCGCACCGCGGCCTGCAGCGCCTGCCCCCGGCGGTGGGGGCGGTGGGGGGCGCGGGCCTGCGCCCGCACAAGCGGCGCTCGCGGCTGTCGCAGGAGCCGCTGTCGCAGCAGCCGCACCTGTCGCTGTCGCAGGGCGCGTCGCAGCCGGACTTCAGCCAGGAGTCGACGGCGCAGGACTGCCCCTCGCAGCCGGACGGGCTCCTGTCGCAGGACTCCACGTACCAGGGCGGGTTTCGTCAGTACTGAGTGGAGCGGGACCGCCGTCGCAGAACTCACTCCGTGGAATACGGTACTGACGAGAACGGAAGCGTTGCCGCTAACTCGACTCGCGTGTACACGAAGGTTAAGATGCGTCCGAGGACGGAGCTAGGTGTCGGCCGACCTGCGGCACGCGTACGACGACGACCGGCATCCGCCCGACGTCTGCGCACGTACGTACGATTTAATTGTAGGGATAATTTGGTGCGCGAATGCTAAGAGGTTCGCCGCCTAACTAGAGCGTTCCTAAAGACCAGCACTACACCAGTTTGTGAGGGAAGCTCGTTCCGGTCGCTGCCGGTGCGGTGTGCGGAGCGGCTCGGACCGAACTCGAGTGTACACGGACGAGCGATTCCCGATCTTTTTCGGACATCGAAGGGATTGCGGTATCGCCGACGGCGGGATCCGACGACCTCTAGATCCTCGCCTACATATTGACCTCTGACGAAAAAACGACACATGATTTGCCACGGCATCCACTTTACGCATAGCGATAGATTCCCATTACATAAATCACAAGAATAGTAAGTAATAGGGATGTTTGATGTTTAAAACTTTGGGAATATTTGATATCGGTTCATAGTTCATAGAGAAAAGGTTAATCTACGTGTCTGCAGCCATTGTGCACAAAATTCATGTTTAAAGTAACAATAAATGTATAATTAATGTACGTACTGAGTACCAGATAAAATCTAAGGTACGGACTCATCACTCTTAAGTAGATAACTTCTTTATGTTTAAAATAACAAAAAATAAGAAATATTAGTATGGTAGAAGTATTCGTTTAGAGCGACTCAATACGGTTTTGTTTTCATTATTCATTATCGTCGATTTAAGCAATCATAAAAATCAACGCTATTAGACAATATGGAGCAATAAGAACGCATTGCTTTTCCTTCATAAATTATAACGAAATAATATGTATTCGTTTATTGTACATTAGAAAAATTTAAAATGCACTGTTTTTGTAAATATTAGACGTTAAAACTTCTTGTTTTATATATTTATACAAACATATATATATGGTCCTTAACTTTGCGGTGTACCATTTTTTATAAAAAGTACATATAAAAACTTATATTCTTTATGTATTGTATTATTACTTGATATTTGTTGCTATTCAACCACATTTCTTGTAAAAAAATTGTCCAAACTTTTATCTTTTATCCATCATCATTATAAAAAAGATTAAACAAGAAACAAAATTTACTAATACAAAAATCTAATAATTTTAATAGTCAAGTCATGTATACTTTTAACATTGAATTTAGAAATTCTTTGCAATAATCGTTCAATTTTTATAGTAACATTCACACTTATTTAGTATGAATAGTTATCGAAATTATAAAAATAGGCATTGTTATTGACGTCTTATGTATTTAAAATGTTATGAAATTTTTACGCGCCATTTTGACGTTATATTCTATAGGTGTAATTTAAATTTTAATCCACTTTTCATCTGAATCGTTTTTAAAACACGTTGAATCGTTTTTTCTAAGCGTAAAGAATATTTTACAAACAAAACACTGAAAATTTGATTCCAATGGAATTGTCTGAACTATTTTTATTATTGTAAATGTTACTGAGAATGCTCAATTCATTGTATGATTTATTTTATGAAGGAAAATCAATAAAGACTCACATTAAGTACGACTTTTATTTTTCCCATTTTTTTCTTTTGTAATAATAAAAAATTAGATATACAGTCGGTGATAATTTTATTTTTTTGTTTCCACATCTTTCACTTTTACTTTAAATTAGATTACGTTTGAGTTATAACGGAAATGTCGTATTTTTGCGTAAGCCGGAAATACCTCTTACGTTCCTAAAAAATTGCATCATTATCTATGCCAAGTAGGTTTTATTGGTTTAATTTTATAATAAATTTATATTTTGTATTTTATTGTTATATCTGTTTCACATTTTTTCGTTTTTAATTAATACTATAAGTATTAAAATAATAAAAAAATACTACAGTTTGTAATGTAATTTATCTTATAAAAAAATAAGTTGTGTGTTAAGACATGAAATATTGAATAGTATATATACAAAAATACCATATTTGTAATACTTTCTCATTTCTAGTTTTATTTAAATGATTTTCAAATAAACCGTTTATTTTTTTTTACATTTGTTTTTGGAAAGGTTTATCTTAATAGTTAATGGATATTTGATTGATTGATGATGATATGTAATTTAGGAGAGAAATGAGCATACCAGTTAAAGTAAAGTAAAAATTATTACGCAACGTATTTTTGAATAAAATATGAATAATTAAGGTAATATTTAAATCTTTATTTTCTTTACATAATCAATCAATATATATTATACCTCTTCTGTTACCGAGTGACTAACAGACGACGCAACGAGTACGTCTTCTGCACATGCTTCCGTACATACCTCCGATAATTGTCCAAGTTCTTGCCGGCCTATATAATTTAGATTGTACGCGTAGGTATAATAAAAAAAACAACACTTAGGTATATAATATAATTATTAAATAGTAACATGTAAATATAACGTATAAAAATGGTAATACTGAGGCGACTGAAAATAAATTATGAATTTGAGATTACATTCTTGAGATAATTTTTGAATATCGATCGCTACAGTATTACAAAATGCAAATAATAATTGTTAGTCTTTTTACCAACTTACCTATATGAAAAATGTTATTTTGACATATGCATATGTATAAGTAATATAATATATGTAAGCATTTTACATATGTTAACGGAAATAATAATTTCGATTACCACATTAAAAGTGTTATGATAATTTCTTTAAATATAGCTAAATAGCATAAAGTTCTAATCTTGTGTACCGCATGCAAAACGCACTATAAATTTTGGCACAAAAGCACATTTCTTTAAAATATAGCAAAATTTTATATTTAAATATGTTTCTGATCAAACAAAAATGTCACAACACAGTTAAATGAAATTCCAAACTTAGACAATTGTAACCCAAAATAACAAATAGATCATACTAATCACTTTTTAAATGACATAATTTATCGAGTATTATCAATTATAACCAAAACTCATAGCATATTTATTATAAAGTTATTTTTCTAACAGACATATACGCTGGCAAAAGCTAGCAAAAATATACATTTACAAATTATTACATATACTTTTAGACATTCGCCATTATATTATGAAAAAGAATGAAGGTATAAAAACATATTTGAACAGTAACATGGTCAGTGATAACAGTTAGTTAAAAACACATCTTAAAAATATTGTGCAATTAAAAAACAATAAAATATATTAAAAACTATGATAATATGTAATGTGCATCATTTTGTTAGTTTCAACTAAAATAAAATGTTAGAAACGTAAACCAGTATATATGAAACTACTATTCTACCTTAACCCATACTATAAAGTACAAATATAGGTATTAGTATTTAAAAAAAAATCCCAAATTTAAAATATAATTATTAAAAAAGTCTTTATCTTCCATTATATAAGGAGCAATCACTTCATATAAAATCCGTAACTTTATCGATTCTCTTCAAGACAAGCTATATCATAATTCGCATATATATTATCAAAATGCATACAAAATTTTAGAAATAATTAAGCTCGTAGATTCAAGGCAGTTTTTTACATTCAATGGATACATTTGGTAAATGTTATTACGTTGTTACCAAATAACAATAGATACATGTATATCGTCTCTTTAGAATTAAAGGGACCTAATCAAAATAGTCATGATTTCGTTTTTTTGCCACGAAACGACTTAAAACAACAATCTTTATCGACTTTATCGATATAATTCTAAGCATGCGATATTGTATTACAGAACATTTGCGTTATATATAGAACTTATTTTGTAAACATAAAGAATTTAGGTACATTTCTTAATAAATTGATTTCTACTTGTGTCAAATTTTTTTCTTTTTTATTTTTTTTTGTAATAAAAAATAACATAAATTGGAAGGACATTGTCAGTCACAATAATAATGAGCAAATAGGTTTATATAAAAAATCGGTATCTCTGGAAACGCAAAATAAAATTATAAATACATCTATAGCAATGAAATAAATTTCAAACAATAAGAATATTATACAGATTAAAATAGAGTATAAAATGATCTTATTGATATTTATTTTATATTATTAACACAAAATAGTGGAAGTCAATACGTAATAAAGGTTGCATAAAAACAAGAGAAACTGGAACAAATTTCTTTTTCCTGTGATTGCATTAACAAATCGACGGTGAAGTGCTAATACCTCCTATGTGATATTTTTAATAAATTGACTTTTTTATTTTTATCGGTTTAAATGACACGTTTAGACACGTTGGTTAGTTGTGACATATTTCCATTTATTAAAATAAAAAAGTTAATTTATTAAAAATGTCAGTTAGGAGATATTGGCACTTCACCGTCGAAATGTAATTCATTACGCTTGGGAGAAAACACATTCAAAATCAACATAATTACTAATAGCCTTATTAAATAATATCATGAATGAATAAGCATCTTGTCTTTCCGCTGCGCCAAAATATCGATACGATAATATGTAATTAAATTAAATTTATCGTGTCTGTATAGAAAAATGCTCAAATAATTCAGTCGGCTGACAACTATAGGTAATAATATCCAAAAATTGTGCGATCGGAACTCTATCTTTGGCGACAACAGACAAGGCGTCACGCGGGCACCAGACGCCGTCGTCTCTTTACGACTGAACGTTACAATTTAATATCAGCATATACTTGTAGACATTTTCTTCTGCTTTAAAACTATAAGTTACTTCCTAAAAGATCCTTTTCTTGTTACGACGAGTTCCGTAAGTGGACGTTTTTATCAATGTTAAGTATTTACTGTGGTAAGGGCGGAGGCTGCACAGCGGCGTACGTCGGGTAGTACGGGGCGAAACGTGGCGGTCCTGCTATAGCCATATTGTTGCTTTCCCCACGATCTTGAATAGAACGTGCTGAATATGGAGACTCTTTGTATACTGGTTGAGCTGTGGGTATCAATATTATTTATGTTTAAAATTAATTCTTTTAAACCGTTAGTGTATTAAGTAATCTTGTAATTGTTGGTATGGTGTAATATTAATGAAATATTTTTCTATACAATGGACATATCTAATAAAATTGTAACATGAAATGAAGGTGATAACCTTGATCAAGGAATGTGAGGGTAAGATATTGCTACCTCTTGGAAGTATGAATGATGAGAGGACGGATATTTCGTATAAAAGTTAATAAATTACAATTGTGAGAAGTTAATACTGTGTCCATTTTACAAATACTCTAATATTAAATTGATCCCTTACTGAAACTGCTATACCCCCTTGTATACAAAAAAGCAACATCAGTTATAAATAATGAATGTCGCCAATTTCAAAAACTAGAATTTGAAGTTGAAATAAAATTAACTCACAAAGTGTAGGATACAGTGATTGGTATGGCGGAGGCTGCGTAGGAGCATTGGGCACCACCCACCCGCCTGGTGCAGCATCACCTCCTATCTGTAAAAATAAATAAATTCATGTTTAACTTTATGCCATTGTATCATAGTTGAACATAAAATACAATAGCAGGCAAATATATTGTTATTTATAAAACTTTAAGCTAGCAAGTTAAAAGAGTGTTCTTTATATGACTTCATTAGGCACCTGCATTGTTTATAAATCGATACCTTATTCATTATTCCAGATTACTTTATTTGAGTAAATGTTACAGTACAAACTTTAAAGGTATTTTAATTGCATATAACAGAGATAACATTGATGATATTGGAGTTGTCATTATTGGAAACGACAGCCGCCATAAG
This sequence comes from Philaethria dido, assembly GCA_033558755.1. Taxonomy (NCBI): domain Eukaryota; kingdom Metazoa; phylum Arthropoda; class Insecta; order Lepidoptera; family Nymphalidae; genus Philaethria; species Philaethria dido. Next base: position 185,130 of record JAKGSA010000534.1, read on the forward strand.
TAAACTGTATAAACATATTTTTCACAAAATTGGGGTTACCTAGTAGTCAAATTAAGATATCGATGCCCTTTTTTTTATACTTACTTAAGATCTCAACAAAATGAATCAATCTTAATGAACAATAAGGGGCTTAATATAAATGTTTACAATTTTTAAATGTACTTACAACGCCAGGTTGTGCAGGCTGTCCGGGCGCAACGGGCAGCACAGCAGGCTGGCTGGGCGAGGGCTGGTCGCAGGGCGGCGCGGACGGAGCCGACTGGCCCACCCCTACTAGCGGCACTGTACCTATTGTTACGTATTTACGATCCTTCATATTCATATGCATACCTGATACTACACATTCCACCTGAAATATTTTTTTAAATAAATAATTTATAACGAAAATAAACTTTGCAGGCCATTGCGGCGCAGTGAGAGAGCATCTGAATGATGATGGTTCAATCCTCGCTAAGCAGTACGATAATATTTAAAATTATTTTCATGTCTTCGCCATTGACATCGCATTTAATACACAGTTTTAACATTTAAATACGCAATACGAATAAAGCGTGAAACTATTATAATCTTAAACCAAGACTAAATTAAACAGATGTTCAAGCAGCATTGCAATGTCAAATATCATTCTGTTTTTTACCTAATACTGAATGTGATAGTTTTGCCATTGATTAACATTGGTACAAATAATGTATTAAACATTATTTGTACCAAACACAAGATAATATTTCCAAAACTCTTTAGTATTACAAATTGAATCATATCATCTTTATATCAAACTAGCTTTCCGCCCGCGGCTTCGCACGCGTGGAATTCGGTTATATCGCGCGACATGGTAAGGAGTAGACTATAGTCTTTCCCAAGGTCTAGACTATTTGTCAAAAATGGTTAAGTGGTTTAGGTGTGAAAGTTGTAAACAGTTGAATAATCTTACATGATTTTATGTTTGACAATAAGGAACTTCCATACAAACTTTCATCCCCTATTTCAACCCCTTCTACTATTTTTTTCGCAATAAAAAGTATCCTATGTCCTTTTCCAAGTTCAGTTCTATCTTCATACCGAATTTTATCAAAATCGGTTTAGTGGTTTAGCCGTGAAAGCGTAACAGACAGACAGACAGAGTTACTTTCGCATTTATAATATTAGTAAGGATGACTTTTGTGTCCTAATTAAAAAGAGATTTAATTTCTTTTCTCAAAAAGATTCTTATTAAATGTAATTATTTTTTCTTGTTTGTATATAAGGTACTATGTAAGAAATAATTTATAAAATATAAAATTATATTTTGATTGATATTTTTTTGTATATTAATATATCAATAATAAAAAATAGAAACATACCTTTATGTCATAATCAAGATCTATAATGTTACAATTGACAAGATTTGAAGGAGGTACTGGTGGTACCTCCATGTTCATATTAATGTGCTTAGTTGTACCAGCTGGAGCTGGCCCTTCTTGAATTGTTAAAATCACATCTTTTGTTTTCTTTGTCACTGAAGATGGAGATGTAGCTCTATATGTTACAACCTAAAAATATTTTATATAAATAGATGAACAACAGATATATCATGTGATATTAAAAAATGTGGTAAATCAGTAGAGATGATTATGATGAGTTATGAATCACCCCATTGTCTTAATTATTTACACTTACTAGTAGTGTCTATTATCAGCACCACAGTGATGTGGATATCTCAACTCATTCACTCATAATGTAGACATTTAAATGAATACAGAGAAATATTTAATCTAAGTGTCATACATACCTTTCTTAGGAAAACTTTTACAAGATGCAATTGCACATTACTCTTATTTTCAATATCTATAGTGATTGGTATAACTTGACCAGGGCAATATCCTGAAACTGGAGCTCTCACATCTACACATAGAGGTGGGGATGCACAGCAAAAGCAACAAAATGTCTTTTCCATTTGAAAATGCATTGGTTCCTAAAATAATCATCATTATTTTATGTATAATTTGTTAAATATATTTAATTAGGGCAAATCAATTCATTTTAATGAAGTCCTTACTCTATAGGAAGGATTTAAATTTAAATCCAAAGCATTGATAACTGTAAAGGCCATTTTAGTTTCTTGATCAAACTTCCAAGGACGGTCCAATGTTATTTTTACAGTATACCTTACAAAGCCATATGGTCCTTCAAAAGAAGAAGGCAATACGGGTGGTAAGGCACATGTAAAGTTATATACTTGTTTCCCTGCAGGAATTTCTATTTCATTACCTAAAAACATCAAATCAGTATAAAATGTGTGTAAAAATTACATCACATCAAAAATATTTATTTCTTAAAGATTTATATACTCAATCTAGCATTCACTTAAAAAGTTTATATTAAACTATGGACATGTACTCTCTTATACCTGTACTACTTCCCAATAAGTAATAGGTAATTTGAAAATATTCTTCATTTCCAGTATGGATAGTATCCGTTGATTGAGTTTTTCCTTCTGCATCTTGCTCCTCTTTGCTTTCACTCCACTCAGTATGTGCTTCTCCTTTAAATTTTACGTGTATTCCTAAAACATAAAACAAAATTTTGTATCCTAATATGACGTCATTACAAATACAAATACGGTACAGGATAGGAAATAAGTATACTATGACTCATAGAGTGTAATAATTATTTTTATATAGCGAATACTACTCACCTCTAACTTTTTTTGGGCTGTCAAATACATATTCTATTCTACCATTAATTGTTTGGCCAGCATAATATGTATTAAACTGATTATCTAAATATATTGCGGCTTCTTTAATACCCATTTTCCATTAGATATCAATTGTAGATTATCTAAGTATTACACAAAAATGTCTTATTTTTATACTGAACTAGGGTATAGCTAAAGTTTTTCAGATTATGTGTCTGACAGAATTCACTACTGACATTGTCACATTTCATAATGTACGAAGTTTGGGCTCGGTTATCTACTACCAATACACATATATTTGTTAATTGATACAATACACAATTTTTTAATCACCGCTACTATCTATTCCAAATTTCCACGTGACAAAAAATGTGAACGACCTCTAAAACTATGAAATAAGATGTGCAAAAAATATTTTATATCAATTTATTAAGAGTAGTCGTAATATGAAAAAAATAATAGAGAGAATTAAACACTAAAAAGTGTTTAATTAAGTCAGTTTACTCAAGAGAGTATACTGAACTGTACACTACTGTATGTAAAATGTATCATAGCTTTACTCAGCTACAAATAAATCATCTGTTGCGGTATGTAAATATTAGGTATCCGAAGTTATTGCTAGTCATTTTGACATTGACTTTGAACGCATAGTTCAGATTATAATTATTTATTATTAAATTAAAAATATGTTGTACATATTCATGTGATACATTAATATTTATTTTATATCTGCATTTAATTTATTTTAATATGGAGGACACAAAAAAGGGGTCCCAGTCTTTAAGCATTGAAGAGCTGAAGATTAAAGGCAATGAGTGTGTTAAAGATGGAAAATACATTGAAGCCGTTTTACACTATACGCAAGCAATTAAAATGGATCCAAACAATTACGTTCTGTATAGTAATAGATCATTTGCTTTTCTAAAATTGGATCAACATTATTTATCTTTGAACGATGCTAATGCGACCGTCAGATTACAACCTCAATGGGCAAAGGTAAATATTACTTTTTTTTTTATTATAAAATGTAGTCTTTAAAATTCTGTTCTATACAAGGAAGTAAATATACAGTTCTAGATCTATCTGAAGTATTGCTCCACTATGAAAAATATATTTGTCTACCAGGCTTCAATATTTTTGTTCCAGTTTGATATCATGTAATGTATGTGACTGGGCATGGTTGGTGTGCTTGCTTGATTTTTACAGAAAATTTAATATTACCGTATTTTCAACAACAATGTGTTGTAATAATATTAAGTTTATATTGTTGTGCATCTTGCCATTTTCACCTTTCAAAATTTAAATCAAATTTTAGGGTTATTTTAGACGTGCAGAAGTAGAAGCAGCTGGTGAACTTTATGATGAAGCAATTCTTTCTTATACAAGAGCCCTGCAGCTAGAACCAAATAACCCAAAAATAATGGAATCCATTAAAAATTTAACAGATATGCAGAAAAAAAAATTAAGAGGTATGAATTGTTTAATGTATCATTATTATATATTTATTATAATTTCATTTTATTTAATTTCTAAATAATTTTAGATAAACAAAATATTATATGGATCTGTACCTGCATTGGTTTTGTTATTGGAATATGTATAGTTGTAATGGACTATACCATGACTGCAAATCCAACATTGGCAGTGAGTAATTGTTATATATTAAAACTCCATTAGGTATTTTGACTATAGATGAGTATCATCTATAATCTTCAAACTATTTAGTTATTGTTATTTTTTAAAGTGATTATTTAATTACTTATTTAATTTTCAGAATCCCTTTAGTATGGTAGCTTTTTCTATTGCTTTAGCTGGATTAGGCTGGGCTATAGGAAAATCTGCAACATCAATAAGTTCATGGAGTGCTGGAAAATCCCTACAACCTCCACCAGACTTAGGTAAATAATTTATATTTAAATTGTACTTACATCCAAGTGAACTAAATATCCTTAAATGCGCACATGTATTTATTATTAATATCTTCTAGAGTATCTTGGTATCAGGTGAGCTTGTTATTTGTGGTATGCAAGTAACAGACTCATCTTTCATAAGTACCAAATTATGATAAGCTAAAGATGTTTTATTTTATGTACTTATTTCATCTAACATGTTTTCAGTTCAAAATGAAGAAAATGAAAAGGAAACAAGTGCACCTGAAAGAAAAACTAAGTACAGTAAAGCTCAAGCAAGACAAAGGTATAAACAGGGAAAACATTAGTCAACCGATAACTGCCCTATTGTAAAATTATACATACATGTTATTATGGATATATGTAATATATTATGGTGTGGTTTAGGCTAAGTCAAAAATCAATTTTAATAGATTTTATATTCAATTTTTTTTTGAAAATCTTGCCAAGTATAAAGTTGAATATATACTTGTTCTTATTCCATATAAATGTGTATACATAATTTGTATTTAAACTTAAGACTTGATATGTTGATTCCAAGTGATTTTACAAGGCTATATTATTATAATTAAAAAAATCTATCTTATTTGTTTTTTTATCAATCATAAAATTTTTGTTCTTTGAACATGTTATGTATATCACTAATTTACGAGAGACTAATTTTCTCCTTATACATTTTAATTTCCTAACACAACAAAATCACCACTATGGGGCAGTTGTGGAGCCAATTCCAATAAATGTTTATATTTAATAATATTATCATTTACGCAGTTGAGGCATTTCTCAATACTAAGTCTTTAATGAACATAAAATATATAACTTTGTAATATATGTCACTAATGCCAAAAGATACAACAAAAGACACTATCCTATTGTATATATATTTATAATTTAGTACACTAAATGAATATACAAAAATATTTAGGGGAAATACTTTATTGATCCTAGTGTAAAATGTATTTCGAAAATTGCATCAATACAATATATTTTTTTTAATATAATTCTTGGTCTCTTACCTTATATTAAAAATAAATTCAACATAGTGTGAAAAAAAACATATAACAATATGGTATTTATACAATTACTAAAGACAAAATTTACAATTCTTAACCAAGTCCATCACCAATCATTGATAGTTGTGCTTCTTATAATAAAATAATAAGGCAATTTATACACTTTGAATTATTCTACAAATGGACATCAACTATCGTTTAAGACATTAGGTGCGAAAATCTACTAAGTTTATATAACTTAAAACTTAATTGTGGGAAAATTATAATTTCACAAGTAACAGTAATATTACACAGTAATATTATGTGTTTCACATAAACATCAAAGTTGAATAAGAAGTAAGGTACCATTCTTAGAATTGCACCCTAAATCAAGTTTAAAACACAATATTTTATTTTATTATACATATTTATATTTATTGTATTGTTCAGTTGCACTTTGGTGTTTAAAATTACCATATTTTTTCAATGAGATATGTCAATCGCTATCTGATATAGCCTTCTTTCGACGTTTCGCCTGTTTCGGTTTAACAATTTCCTCCTCCTATAATGTAAAAATAAAATATTTATCTATATTGAAGCTTAAAACATATTTATTGGTCTTTGAAAAATATGGTAGGTCATTGCATTTGGATTAGTAAAGTTATGATGAGTACAACTTGAAATAATTTTGAACCAAAATATAACTTTATAGTTTGGTCCAAAATCTATAAATTAAAGAAATTGTAAATATATATTTAAAAGAAACTTATTTCTCACTCTCACTTTTTTATATATGGTGTCTAATATAAGTACATCCTAACATTGTCTGAGAGGAAACAGTGGGGCTTAAAATATGTAGGAAGTACATGCATACTCTGATGTGATTTGAATATGGTGGGGCCCTTGGGGACCAGTTAGTAATTGGTATTAGATAGTATACTATGTTGTTCTATAGCTTACACTTAATTTTGAGCCTGGGCCTTGTGTAGTCTTATCCTAAAAATTGATTTCATGACATATAAAGATATAAGAAACAAAAAAAAAATACCTCACTATCTTCATTTGATGAATGTAAGTTAAGATTAATATTTAGCAATGGGTTAGGACTTGTAACCAATTTTCTTGCCCTCCTTGAAATAGGAAGTTCATCCTCCCAAGCTAATAAAAAAAGATCACTATATTGTCTCTGAAATGAGAAAAAAGTTATGAATAAAAACTATAAAATAAACATGTTATTTTATCTTCAATGTATTTTTAAATCATATCTATTTAACTTTGGCACCAACCTTTAAACTATCACTACTATTAGACTGTGACTGCTGTAAGGCTTTCTGCATACATTCCATATTAAAAATTGACATATCATCTTGTTCAACACAACATATTCTTATTTGTTCTAAGTGACCTAAAACCTAAAAGGAAAATTAAATATTAATATATTTATAATTAATGTAAGATATCTTATCAATTTGTTGGTACTTAATACTAGTGCTAATTGTTAATAAAATTATTTCTTTATCTGAGAAATTAAAAAAATTGCACTAACTAGTTCTGCCGAAGGTGGCGCATTTGGAGGAATGTTATGTTTCCCAGTACGTTTTCTCTTGTTTGGGCTAGTGCCTGGGTACCTTGTGCTTAATAGAACAGCTAGCAAATCTGCTACTTTATCTTCATAATCTTGACACCAATACATAACAGTAGAAAGAACAAATGTATCTTCATCATCAACTGTTCTGCAAAACATTTGTCTCAAAACATCAGCAGTAGGGCGTTCTTGTTTTAACATTAATAGCACTGATGTCAGCGCTTCTGCATGATCTTTATATGACAACTTAGGAATTATTGGCAGTACATCTTCAACTGATATTTCATGTGCTGTCAGAAGTTGCCAGAGACAATACTGCTCGAAAGTCTCCCATCCAAGACTGGTTGAAAGCATTGTTGTTATATCATCAGATTTGAACATCATTAAATTGCCTTGCAACGTTAGACATACAAGCTTTTGTAACTGCCCTGCATCTAATGTAGACACAATTATATGTAACAATCTTATGTGGTTTTGGACTTGATCTTTAAACTCTCTATAAACATCTGGAACTAACCACACAAGTACATTAGCATCAGATTCTTGACATTTTTCAAAATCATCTGCTAAACTCTCCGCTAATTTTAACTCTAAGTGACTACAATATTCTTTATATATTTCAGCTTTAAATTTGACATTTCTTTTTTTCACGGGATCTCTTTCTGCTCGTCGCTCTCTTTCGAAACTTACTTTTAAATAGAATAGTAAACAGTAACCTACACTGTGCAGAGAATTTTGTGAATAAATTTCTTTGAAAGTGTCTAAAACTAATTTACGTTTCGCTTCCGTTACATCGCCACCACTGACAAGATAATTGAACATTGAGAATATTGGAGAATTTAGCGCAGCTTCCAATTCAGCCGGGCTCGGGTTGCGTGTAATTCGTAAAGGAGGCGCTTCTTGTAATGTGGCAGCGAACAAATCGGCAAGTGCTGTTGGTGTCGGCATTGGAGTGGTACAAGCGTTCAACAACGCAGTGGCAGCTGAGGATGATCTATCATCTAGTAAAGTCTCGGCAAATGGCCGCAATATTAAAGGTAAGGCAGCCGCTAACTCAGGTCTTTCACGAGCCCGTACTTCTGACAATGGTAGATCATCATCATCAGTATCCTCTGCAATAATTGGTGGAGGATCGTCTTCATCATCCGAAAACGCTGGTTCATCAGGGCCCCCTCTTGGTAAATCCTCATTACCTTCATCTCTTATGCCAGATGCTCCTTCTCCATTGCCATTACTGCAAAATTCTTTAAAAGTTTCCCTTACTGTTGTTCTTAATTCTCTATCAAGTTTAGGTGAATCAAACAAGGGTTGTAAATTAGATAAGACCCTTTTTTCTATTATTTGTTGAAGGGAATTAAAAATACCTTGTTTCACTTTATCTGCAAATGGTGGATAGAAATTTGGAATGATTCTACAAAGGAAATCCAATAAAGTGGCTGTCACAGCTGGATGTGATCTCATTGAATGATGCATCACAAGAATAGCAGGTTCAATATTCATAATATTGTCTTTTTCTGGGTCATAAAACAGCCAGTCATAAAATAAAGCCAGTTTTGCATTTGATGCAGCTACGTTGGATGTGCATGTAGTCAGAAGCCAACCAATCACTGCCCATCTTGGAATTATATCAGAACATAATAACTCATTTGTTGGATGTATAACTCCCACTATAAAGCGAATCATGTCACTTCTGAGAGATTGAGATTCAGGTGTAGCAAGATATTGCCTCTGGAACCACTCTTGATATTTTTTATGATGACCAAACCTAACTTGGGAAGTCAGAAATACCAATTTTCTCTCCATGTCAGGTGTCAATCTTGATTGTAAATATCGCCTTGAAGTTCTAGTCTGAAGAAGTTGCATAACATTTGTGAATGTAGGAGAAAGTGTTTTAGGATTTATTAAAATATCTTGCCATAATTGATTAAACTCTGGAATGCGAGCAACATTTTGTAAGAGCCTTACTAAGTCCCTTCCAAGGGTTAAAACTTCATTAAAATGTTCTCTTATAAGAGCAATAACAAAATTAACTTCTTTTTGTCTAAGGGTCATTAGTTGTGGTATGTTATGATCTTCTATTAACCTTAAATATGTGTACACTACCATACACACAAGCACAGGAAATTTGTCAAGCCACAGTCGATTGTCAATATAAATATCTAAAAGAGATTCTACTAAGAAAATATTTTTTGGAGTGATATCTCCTCCTGATGCATAACGCATTAAGTTCCAACACACACTATCGACACCAGTCACTGCATTTCTTATCATTTCCTTTACTAACCATAACAGCTGATTTCGAGTCGTATCTTGGAATTTTAAATACCTCTCTAAAATCAAATTGGACAAATTATTAAGTACACATGTTAAACCATCTCTTGTCACTAAAGTAAGGTCTCTGTAACACTTAGTGGCATTGTGAGGTTCAGTGAGGATAGACATGAGCATCCCAAGTGACACGTCTTCATGATTTTTGCATACAGCATTGTTAAGTGCATCGTGGGCTTCTTTTTCACTGCAGTCCGCCACAAGAGATTGAAAAAAGTTGTATGCTCTTTCATATCTCTGAAAACCAAAAAGTGTCGTAGTTAAAGAAAAACTAAAAATTAAATTTTCGCGCCCTAGACACCAGCGCCACCATCGTTTTGTTAAGAAAATATGATTTTACATGGCCGACAAAATGATTCTTTGTTGGAAACTGGGAAAATGAATACACTACCTCTTCAATTTCGTCTTTGTTTTCTATAGCGGTACACACAAAAAGCCGCGGTGAATTAACTTTTGTTTGTTCCATGTTAGGTATTTTTTTAAACAGTTCTGTTAAATAAAAATATAGCAGAGTTCGCCTGCATGGCTATCGTAGGCGAAAAATATACATAAGCAATACAATCACAGATAAAATAATGTATAAGGATATAGGCACGTCGTATATGTGTGCGTGCGTGCAATGACTGTTCCGCCATGTTTGCTAGCAAACTGCAATAGGGATGTACCTATTAAATCATAATAGTTTACAATTTCATCGATATCCTAAAAGTGATATTACAAGATTAAATTATTATTTATTAAACCGTTGCTGTATTATGCAAAAAAAATCTTACCAATACTCAATAAATTAAAAAGTTAAAAAGCAAGCAAGCTGTTTAGATGGTTGGACACATGATGTGGCAATACAATATTGAAAAATATTTAAAGCTATGCTATTAAAGCAATAGCCTGTCCCATAGTCTAATATTTCATTTTAATTATGTTTTATTTAAATTTTATTTGTTATTAAATATATATTGCGACCAATTAAGAAAAATCACACGTACAGACAGTAACCTCAAATATAATGTAGGCCAACTTGTAGTCGACTCAAATGTTTCTAATGTAGTAAGATCGCATATACTGAAATAAAATATTTTCGCATATATAATTTGGAAATATATTAATATTTTTTTAATAACGCTGCTTTCTACATTTCCCAAAATTCAGATTTAAATTACAAGAACTTTTACATCCAAAATCAAATTACAAATATCAAGTAATGGAATTGTATGCATGTAACAATATAACAATAAAATAAAAAGCAAAAACATAATGTAAAATTAATGTGTAACGAAAAGTTACTTGGAGCTTTTTGGAGGTATAAGAAATGAAAGGTTGTAGATCTTTGCCACTAGATGGCAGAGTCGCTTACTGTGAGTCTGTGAACATTCTATAAGAAGTCTATGAAATTATAAAAAAATATTTTGTTGTGGAGTTAAGGCGCCATTTTGTTTTAGCAATTGTAAGCAAAAGTGTAAACGGCTTTGGCGCAAATAGGTATCCTATTGCTGTATGGATATTGTTCAATAAGTATTTATAATTTCTTTAATACTGTGGTGGATATTCTATACAAGGTAAAATCCTATTTTTCATTGTAATACACAAATACAATTAGATATATCGGTGCCAAAACTTGCCGGCACTTATAGGCGATATATTGCTTTAGATTCACTATAACAATAGTATTCCGTTTTAATTATACTTCATCAATGTTTTAATTATACAATTATTAATAGGTGAACAAAAATGGACAGTCAAAGGGAGAAAGAAAGAGACCGGTCTAGACGCGGAGATAGACCTTCAAGATTTTCTGATGCTACACGCGATAGATCTAACGATCGAGAAAGGTCCGAAGGGAAACGCTTATTTGTTTCAAATATACCTTATGAATTCCGTTGGACTGAATTAAAAGACTTATTTAAAGAAAAGGTAATTTAAACAAATTATAAGGTTTTAATAGTTATTAACATACTTTTCTTGATTTCATACTTTTGTTTTGTTTCAAATTCATTACTATATGGACTACTGAAAATTAAATATTTTTTAGGTTGGGGATGTAGCTTATGTAGAGCTATACAATGATGAAAATGGAAAACCAAGAGGATGTGGAGTAGTAGAGTTTACAAATTCAGAAGCCATGAAAAAGGCTCTTTTTGTTATGCACAGATATGAACTAAATGGGAGGAAACTTGTGCTAAAAGAGGAAACAGGTAATGAAATTTAGATTTTTAATTAGTTTGTATTAATTATGATTTTTAGAATAGTTTTCCTTACCATGAACACGATTTTGGTAGGTTAAAAATAAAAAGTTAGTAGTTTAATTTGAACAATTAAATTAAAAACTAAGAAATAAGTTTTTTATAGAGTAATGTGGAATAAATTTATATTTTTTATAACATTAAGGTAATGAAAGAAACAGATTGAATTCTTCAAGATCTGGAGGTGGTGGAAATGGGAGAAATATGAGAGAGGATAAAGATGGGTATGTGTTTGAACAGCTATTTTAAGTTATTATAACTTACTGTTGTTATTTCTCCTTTTTTAAAGCAAGTAGTTAAATCATTTTTGTTCTTAAATTATTACATAAAATTACCAAATTTTACTCAACATTAGACCATATTTGTCAAAAGATGAATTTTCACATTATTTTGTAACATTAAGACTAGTAAGTCTTATTAGACACAATTAACAAGAAACATGAATTAAAAAAATAAATTTAGAATATTGTTTCTTTAAACTGATTGTTTATGCAACTTAACATATTTAATGTTTTTATGACACTATATTAGTGAGGCCATTGTGGTGCAGTGAGACAGTGTCTAACTGAAAACATAAGTGTTTGTGGGTTTGACTCCCGGTTAGGGGAATTATTAAATTTAGATTTTCTTTTCCTGCTCTGGTAAGACAAAGCATGGCATTGAATTTTACTAAGAACACTCATGTTTATTTTAGATTCTCTTTATATACTTTCTCACCATGTACCAACAGTGTACCATAATTTATATTATTTTATAATTTATGTTTTAAGTTGGGGAGTGAATAAACCAAGAGAACCAGAGAACTTCAACACCTATGGATTGAGTTTACAATTTTTGGAGTCTATAAATGTGCAGCCACCTTTAGTAAAGAAAGTGTTTGTAGCTAATGTAAGATAGAATTTTTCGACTACCTTTTATGACTTAATTTTTTAACATCTATATATATTCTTATACTTTTTTCATGATGCTCTTCAGCTTGACTATAAAGCAGATCATCCAAAAATAAAGGAAGTGTTTAAAATGGCAGGCAAAGTTCGTAACATTGATCTAGCTGTTGATAAAGATGGAAATAGTCGAGGTTTTGCAGTAATTGAATATGATCATCCTGTTGAAGCTGTGCAGGTGAATATACCCTTTTGTACATAAATATACTTACATCTATTGAGAAATACATACATATATTAAATTATCAATAAATATACAGTCACTTTTTCTTATGAGTAACATTTTTAATAATTTTTTTTTTAACTTCACGCTGTAACCCGCATATAGCAGGGTAGGCAGAGAGAACCTAGTGTTAAGACACTCCATTCTCTTTCAACAATTCCGTTCTCCACTTTCCGCCGAATTGAGACATTGTGTGTTGATTGATTGATACATTTTTTATTTCTTATTGTATATTCTTTTTATATTCTAGGCAATATCAATGTTTGACAAGCAAATGTTATATGACAGGAGAATGACAGTCCGCATGGACAGAGGTGTATCTGATAAATCAGAAGTAAGGTTACCCGAGGGTCTGAAAAGTATTGGCATCGGTTTAGGACCAAATGGTGTTCCTTTAAGAGATGTAGCTAGAAATCTACCACAAAATTCAGCACCAAATAACTTGAACTTGGCTAACTCTGGCACAACTATTGGAGCGGGAGTGTTAGGTGCAGTGCCAACAGCTAGTGTGGCTTTGAATGGACTTGGTACTAGTCTGTCAGCCAACACTTTAGGTACTAATGCAGCGTTGAGTGGAAGTTTAGGTTTGCAGGTATGATATTCTTGCTTTCTTATTTTTTTTAGTCCTATGGCTTTTTTATTTTAAAGTAGAAGATTTTTAAGATTCATATTTTATTTTATTATTGCTGGTATAATTGGATAATATCAAACAAGGAAATTATTATTCATATATTATGATTATATCCTATATATATTTTGATTATATCCTAAGGGTACAACAGATTTTCATTAGTTCAGTAAAATTATTACTACTTATGATTTTGTACTACAATTTAGTAAATTAAAAATTAAATATAGAAATTAAATAACATTTTAATTACTATTCTAGGCTTTAGGACTTACAGGACTGGGAGCATTACAAAACCAGCTGCTACAACAAGGTTTAACCGCTAGTGATTTAGCAACAGTTTTGTCACAAGCACAGGCTGCTAATGTCAACTCTAATAATCTTGCTTTAAGTACTGCAGATTTAAGCTCCAATGTTTTAGGCAATGCTGGCCTTAGTAATAATGTAATGGGGCTAAATTCTACTATGAGCAGTGGACCACTTTCAGGTATTTTTTTATACAGTAAAAATATTATATTACTTTTTATTTGGGACATGTTACTGGTGGAGTTTTGCAGTATAATCACTGAAGTTACAGGCTGGATAATTCTTAACATACATCTCAAGATATTATTGTGAATGATAATTGTCAGTATGAGGTGTGATGTTTACTTAAAGATATCCTAAGATGTATTAAAAAGGAGTATATAAAATAAATAAGTAGCGGTGTAAAGTGATACAATTACGCAGGTACTAATCGTCAATTAGGTGGCGCGGCGGTCCCCGGACAGGGCTACGGCCGCGACGCCGCGCAGCAGGGCGGCGCCCGCGAGAAACAGTCTGATATGGTCATTATTACTAATGTGAGTTTGTTTGTCTTGTTTGTGTTATAATAAATGTGTAACGAGAGACGATCTAATATTTCGCTCGGGAGATAACAAAGTACCTTATTTCATTAAACTACTTAATTAAAGTAATTTGATGTAAAGAAATAAAACTAAACTCAAATTTTATTTGCTAGAAATCTCAGAAACTAACGGGGTTTTTATATGATTTTCATCAATGAGGATATGTAACGTTATTTCATATTCAAAATAGTCAATTGTTATGTTATTATATATATATAAAACAACTTCTGGTACTGTGTAAGTATTTTTTTCTTGAAATAATCAACAAAATAGAGTTTTCAAAAGATTTACTTTGTATTTAAATTATCTTTATAAATGTAAAGTAGCGACATTACCAACCAAATTGCGAACATTAACGAGTGATGGTGACAGGAAATCTGTCTAATTTTATAGTTAAACAGACTTCCTTTCATAACATTATTTTCATTTCTATAGAAATATCACATTTTTAATCACATTTATTTTTAGCTTCCCGCGACTGTAACATGGCAATTGATACGCGAAAAGTTTAGCGAGTGTGGTGACGTGAAGTTTGCAGAAATGACAGCTCCGGATACTGCCATTGTGAGGTTCCACAAGGAGTGGGACGCAGAGAGAGCAGTCAGTATCCTTTAAAAACAGGTTATAGGTGACATGGTGATATGTAAATTATAATTAAAATTTTAAATTTTTAAAGCATAAAAAGGAATCATCAAAATAGGTTCACCTAAATTTCTTTTTTTTTTAAAGTTGGTAAAAAATATATAAAAAAAGATTTTCTTTGTGTTTTTGTTATATATGTATATGTATAGCGCTTCGCCAAAAATATGTGCGAGAGAAATATCTTCCTTATCGCTCTCTTCAGAAATGTTTGACAGGACACGCATTGACGGAAGAACTATCGACGTTCGCTTCTTCTAAGAGTAAATACACTAACTAGGTAACTATTACATTAAAATATTAACTTTGCTCGGATTCATAGTTTTAGTTCGTCTTAGTTTAACATGTCATGTCTGTTGATTTTCCCGTAATTGTCAGGTTTTTGTGTGGACTAAAACTTAGTCGTAAAGTTTGATTTGTTATTGCAAAATTTAAATATTGTGATGTTTCTTATGTTAGTATAGTAACGACACCGGCCGTCTTTTCGACATCTTTACATGCATGATTATTTCGTCTTTTACATTCCAATTGATTTTTTACTTGTCAGAATAAGAAAAATGAAATAATTAATTTCTAAATTTATTAGTAAAGGAAAGATAATTGGTATATTAGCTTTAGTTTAGTGTTTTTCATATGAAAATATAAATGTTAGATCGTAATAGAATAGTATATATTTTTACGATATATCCTGGTTCCTGTTGCAAGAGCAATGATTGATTGTCTTACAAAATGTGAACGGTACTAAATGTGGATATAACTGTATACACATTTCGTACTTTTTCAATTCACAGCGATTGTAATAAGTAATAATTTTGTCGACTCTATCTTTATCTTAACGGATAAAATATCTTGTGATGTTTGTTATAGACGAAAATGTCTTTAAATAAACTCTTCTACAAAAAAAAGCATTTGTTGAAGTGCTTCGAAGAGTTTTATTTTGTTTCCAAGTAGGGTATAATAAATCGTGTATTTCCCAAGAGCGTTGGGTAAAATAAAATGTTTTTGTGTTTTCAGGAATATGGTATTGAAGTCGGTCTGTTGGTCGCAAACTGGTTTCATCATCGTCTTACATTCATCGCTACGTGTTTTGGCCACTTGTTTAGGTCTTTGACAAACCTTATATTTAGATTAGATTAGTTTAAGCGTCTCCTCAAAAACGACTTGTATTTAAGTGTAAGGACAAAAATATGTGTTGCGTCGAATTGGAGATCTTTTTCGGAGACATTCATGTGATGCTCATATTCGTAAAAGTGATAACATAAGGCAGTTTTGTCTATTAGGTAATTTCATCGGGAGCAATGACTACGTAATTAATTTTGATCATATCTTTTATTCTGTGACTTCGATTGTAGATTTTGTAGTAGACGCTTTTAAATTGTCATTTTTTGTGAAAAATATTCTATGAACTTCAATAAATGAATATCATTACATTGTTGAATTATTCGTCCTATTTATCAAGCATGTACTGATGACTCCGATGTTATCGCAGTTTTCAGGAGTTCACAATGAAATACGTGCGGTAAAAACGGAATTTGATTTTGTCATTATTTTATGAACATGTCTACTGCTATAGAAATATATTTTTTACGTCATAAAACTAAGGGTTGCTTTTGAAAATTTATGTCCACGAATGAATTTAATACGGTATTTAAAGGTGGAACTTAGTTCTCTTGTTTGTCCCTTAAATGATTTTATGACGTAAGATTTTCAGCACCAGGACTATTTACGAGTTGCGACGTTGGTATTGGTACTTTATTTAATTCATTATATTATTATTATCTTCTAAATAAACATTTTTATTCATCGATATACAACTTTGGGTTAAATTATTGTTATGTACAATGGATTGTTGTAATAGTAGAATAAAGTTCACAATCAAATTGGCTTGCTCTATCATTGAATCGTTAGATATGCTTTTAAGGGTTAACACAATGGGCGCACTTTAATTTTGGTATTATATATGATTTGATAGAAATTGAATTGTGACGTTTTGCTACTAACAAAAATTCAGAGTAGCTTTTGTTAGTACTATTTTTTATATGTCTAAATGTATGTGAATGCGAAACGCCGCGCTTAATACTTTTATAGTGATATATTTTTTATGAATGTAAAGACTCGATTTAGATGATCATATTTTAGAAAATATTTAGTTTTGGTAATGGACCAAACATGCGACGTTGTTCATCTCAACATTTCGAAATTTGAAGAAAGAATATCCTGAATACGCTTCGTTTTCGCCTCTTAGCAACCAGTCTGTCTTAATGGTAAGTGTGTAAGTCATCGAATTTGGAGTTTTTTTGTTTGGTTGGGTATGCATGGATCGCCACTTTATTGTTTATTTTCTTGGACAAAATTTGGCCATATTATTGTATTCAAAATGCTGAAAATTGATGGATTTACCGTCGGCGTGCTGCAGTATGACATTGGATTGGTTGGTCTGCGACATTATCGTATTCCTCTCGCCAATCTTGGATGATTTTGTCGTAAACATCATTTTAAACAAGTATTCATTGACAACACTAAGTACTAACTCTTCGTTGTAGTTTATATAAATATTTCAAATCAATACAATTTTTAAATTTAATAAAAGAACATATTATTATTTGTATGTTTGATAGCTTTCAGGTGAGCGAAAGTATTAAAGCAATACAATTTACAATGGTTTTGACGACCATTAGTGATGGATAAAGTAAAGGATCATGATACAACTTATTGTGAACTTCCATGCATTTGGAGTATAAAATGGTACCTATATGTTTATGAAGCGTGTCTTATGTGTGAAAAAATATTATGTATTTTTTAAAATGTGGTAATTGTTTTCAGAATAAATATATTGAAGAACGTTGGGTGTCGGTACAATGAAATCGAATGGTTAGGCAGTATTCTACATTTTCCACCCAAATAAAAATTTACAAACACCCGACAAACGTTTATTTATATTTGTAATACATACGGATATTTTGATGTATTCCGTTATAAAATTATTTTTTTGATTTGATTGGATAGATTAATTATTTTTATATGTCTGTTCTGGTATTACAAAGCGTGGCCTTGAGTTCCGCCACTCAACACGCAATATCTATAATTCAGGCAGAAAGCGGCGAACAGAGTGCTTTTACACTAGGGTCTTTCTGACATCCGTGTTATGTGGGACGATGCATTAAGGTGCAGATACACGATATACCTAAATTTTAAGGTAGAATGTAAGATAGAACCGTGGTCCTTAAAGGTAGTGCTGTAATAAGCTACACTTGAACTGGGGCCTGGTAATTCGATTTTCATAAATTTGAGTTATGAATGTGTAAGAGCGTAGTGTTAATATGGAAGTTATGAATCACATGGAGCGTCCGTGTGATGTTACCATAACTAAATAACGTAAAATAGCCTAATGGAATATCTTAACATATTATATATTTTATTCACTTCACTTTCATCTATGTTACTATATTTTCATCTATGATATCAATAGTTATAATGCAATAAAAGACAACAGGATTTAAAGTAAATCAACTTTGTAGGTGGCCCGCATCCAGGACAACTTAGGCAGACAATGTCTGTCACTTAATAAGGAAGAAAAGCCATAAAACCTGAAAAACTAAGCTATGGTAAAGTACCGCTTTATTTTTATCTTAGAAATTTGAATCTCCCTTTGTAAATGTGCAGAATAAAAAAATACAATATATTTAGTATATACCAGTGGCAAGGGGTGAAATTTTAGTTAGGCAAGCCGGTAAATTTAGAGAAGCCGACGCATATTTAGGGAAGCCGGTAATTTTTAGACAAGCCGGTATATTTAGGGAAGCCGGTATAGGATGTGAAGGTATTTAGTAATTTCGCTATGGAATTTTGACGACGACTTTTTTTGGGTCTCCAAGATGTCAGAGCATGTTTTTTTTGCAATTTTATGCCCAAAATCTTCCTGGCGTTTCAATTTCGAGTCCACATTTTCCTAGTGATCTTTTTTTTAGGTTAGGTACTTGTACTTTAAAAAGTTAGGCGGTGGGGACCGATTTGTAAGGACGCCTCGCCACTGATATTTACATATATTTAATTTTGTCTGTATTTTTATGAAAATTTTCAGTAAAATATAGAAATATTTATGTGCTTAATATATATACTATACATATGTGAGTGGTAACATGAGAGCAATCATTAGTAAGATGCTCTAATGGTATTTATAGATGTAAATGGACAGTATTAGACTTGAAAGCTATCCTAAGTGTGTAAGTGATACATATAATTTTACGCTATATCACTTTGTATTTTGACCACATTTTGTGTAATCTAACATGCAAATAATCTGTCATGTAGTATTTACTTTAGTCTGTTTATTCATTTATTTCTAGTCTCTGTATAATATAGTATACCACTTGTATATATATACAAATGAAATATATTTTTAATATATTAGAATTTTTATGTGATTTTGTTATTGGTATGCTAGAAATAATTTCGTGTTTTATTTTATATATATAAGTTAACATTATGTATATTAAATGATAGTATTTTAACCGGATTAATCGCGTATATCTTAGTATTGGGAAATAGATTTTTGGAAACCTTACGATTCGAACACTATATAGTAGTCCGTGGTCACAGGTAGACCAAAATCCAAGAATTCATTTCCGAATACTAAATATACGCGATTAATCCGGTTAAAATAGTTTCTTTTAATATGTGTAAAAGTTACGAAAATCAAAGATCTCATTATATATATTTATTGAATTGTTTTCATTTCAGGTGGAACAACGGCGTTGTTATAATTAAATTGGCAATATTCATGTTCATGAATTGGTATCCTTAATATAAAAATGTGACAATAAAAGGTTTAAGATAAAAGGAGAGTACATGAGCGAGATAGTATATTTAGAGATAGTTATTACAATAATTATCACATCCACATTTAATACGACAAGGTGCTTGCTGTCTTTTTCTTTAACATTACTTTAGTGTTTATGTCAAAAAAAGAAGAGTTGATCATATAATTTGAGAAATGTAGAGAGAACGAGAGTATAGGAAATAATCTAGTAAGTATATGAAGTACATATGTGATTTTATAATATAGAATTTTCATATATATTTTTTTACAGGCAAATGTGGTTTACTTATTTTATATCATTAATGGTATGCTATCGGAGGAATTGAGAACAAGTTGATGTATTAAATTATAACTTAATTATGGAAATGTACTTACATAATTGATGAATGTACTCTCAACTTACACCAAATAAACATTTATATTTGAAAATATATTTTATTTCGAGAAGATGCTGTTATTTACGTTTGGTTTGAATAAAGTAAATTTTATAATACCACGTAGAATAGAATAGAATAATTCTGGGTGGCATTATAATATTTTTTTCATTTTGAAGTTCAAAACATAAAAATAGAATTCTCTAAAACTATAAACTGTTTTTTTGTCCAAATATGTGTATTTTCATGCATGGGTTGAACCAATAATCATAAATTTGAATATATGATTATGCATGGATATAATTAACATTTAAAAAAAAACTGTCTCGGATATTTTAAGGTTTTACTAGGTGTTAACGATAATAGGTGATAAGCCCCTTATAATGTGGGTACTGCCACTAATCCTTTTTGTTTGACCTAATTTCGTAGCAATAAAATACTACAAAAATAAATACCTAATTATTATTATTATTTTTTTAAATATAAACTAAAAGATAAGTAACTTTGGATAAGTGCGTAGGGTCTTTTTATGCGACTGTCAGAGGAGGGTTATGTTTTTCGCGCGTATCATGTATGTTTGTAATAAGAATATTAATAAAGAATTATTACCTATATAATTAAGGTGACGTTAGATGGGTAATGATACTCCAAGCGTTTTTAGATATGTGACGTCGCTCTTAATTCAATATGGCGTAATCTAGAGGCAATTACGTCATGAATAAAAACAAAAAAATCGTTGATGAGTATCGTGTGGGGTGTCAAATGAAAGGACTTAATTAGCACAATTCAAATATATAACGCATAATTAGTTTTTATAGCTTGCTTTATTTGTATTTGCTTCCTAAATTTGAAGAATTGGTTCAGTAGGGTTTTTTGTTCTCTGTAAATATGTGTGTTATAATAATTAAAAATGGTTAAATTTAATATATTCTTAAATTTACTTTTATTTTTTTGACTGATCTTAATTCAGGAAATTAGTCAAAAAATTACATACATTACGTTTTTAACTATGAATAGAATTATTTTGTATAATAATTATTTATTATATCTAAAAAGCTAATTAGTTAAGAGAACTTAAAAGTCATCTGTTCAAATCTTTCTGCTGACTCACTGACTTAATGACTGATTCATCATATCACCGAAAACTATTGACGGTAGATTAATGAACCAGCTTTTGGATTAGTTATGTTACTAACGAGACATCCAATATGGTTGGATATTTGGAAATGTTAACCATTAAAATAAGGGTTAAAAATTTCTATGGCAATTTTTAAATTTATAATTTACTATGCCAAAATACATCTTGATGTATTTATGGACGTAAATATAAATGGTATGAAAAGGTTTATAAAAGCCATGCAAACAAAGTTACACAGCGTCAGCTTATTGTACTTTAAAAATTAAATCGAAGCTAGGCTAAATAAGTTGTAGAATATGTTCCTGTTCCATTTCCATTTTTGATAAACACTGCTTAATTTTTTTTAACTTCACGCTGTTACCCGCATATAGCAGGGTAGGCAGAGGGAACCTGAGAACCTAGTGTTAAGACACTCCATTCTCTTTCAACAATTCCGTTCCCCACTTTCCGCCGAATTGAGACATTGCGTGTTGAGTGGCGGAACTCAACGCCGCGCTTTGCCTTGTTACCAAGCCCAATAAATGAAAATACTAAATTTTACATTTTCTGGAGTGGGAATCGAACCCACAACCTGTCGCGTTTACAGTCGACCGCTTGTGCCTCTGCGCCACGGCAGGCGTCAGACACTGCTTAATGATTGTTAATTTATAGGTACCAACTGTCTAACTGATGTAATAACTTTTATTATTATATAAATAGAAACTTTTATAACAACAAGACAGAATTCCATGGCCGATATTATCGAGCTGCCAATACATAGATTTACAACTCCTCCACTCCTCACTGAAACAAATACGAATACAGAAAGTTGGTACACTTACAATTAGTTACGCTATATAATTATGGACTTCTTTGTTCACCCAGATTTACCACTTTTTTTACCCAGATTTATAAAGAATTGGTGAAGTGGTAAGTTGACTTTAGGTATAAATAATAAAAAAACATTTTTGAATATTATCAAAAATTTGAAGTTTCAAAACCAACTAGGGGAAATATTAACATTTAAAATATGTACATATTATACTGCTCTGATTAGACTAAGTGCCTAGAGAATAAAGTGATTTCTTTTAGTTCTTTCCGCCCACACCATATTTAGTCGCAATTGTGTAAATGTTGTAGGTACCTAATGATGTTTTATAACATTTTATAAAGTAAAACGGTATTTATTTTATATATTTGGGTTATATTGTAAATTTTACAAACAAAACAAATTCTTATGATACTTTAAGGTTTTCAATATATTTTACCTGTAAACACACATGTCTATCAATAAGTACCTATAGGAAAATCTTGCAACGCACTATATTTGGATCCGATGTTAATACAATATTTTCATAGTATGGACATGCCATATTATGAAATGAATGTTCTTGTCAGGACGTTAAGGATAACGAATAAATAATAATTATACAACTGTCTCTTTTGTTTTTTTATAAATTATCTGTAACTTCAATATACAGATTCAGTTCATCAATACTAAATATTTTTAATTGTAACATATAGTAATAATTTAAATATTTGCTTTTGTACTTACGCAAAATATCATAATAATCAAAAATAATATCCCTAACAACTCTGACTTTTGGAAACGATGTTATTTTCACTATAAGCTTGTTCATCTTATACCAAGGAACATAATCTTCGTTATCTTTATAATATAGATCGAGCTCACAAGAATTGAGGCAGCCACAGTCACGAGATATTCGTGGCAGATCTTCAGCGTGGTGGAACTTTTTAAGAATTTCTTCAGATGCTTCTAAAGCTATTATTTCCTTTCTATAATATAGAACGCATTTTAGTTCGTATACGTAGCAAGTATGTTCATGTTCTGTAAATTAAATAATGCATTTTACAAATGTATATTTTTATAAAAAGAGGCGTGTCGCGGCGAAGAGGCACAAGCGTGCGACTAAATGCAACAGGTTGTGGGTTCGATTCCCACCCAGGATATGAAAATACAAAATATTATTTAGTTTTTTCCTTTCCTCGCTCTGGTAACAAGGCAAAGCGTGGCGTTGACTTCAGTGCCACGGAGGCGTTGCGTGCTAACGCAACGCCTCAATTCGGCGGAAAGTATGGAACGGAAATGTTAAAAGAGAACGGAGTGTCTTAACACTATGTTCTCTGGTTCCCTCTGCCTACCCTGCTGTGCGCGGGAAACAGCGTGAAGCTAAAAAAAGTTAGTTTTTATAAAGTAGATTTAATTTAATTATTTTATTATTCTATTAATTTAACTAATAAAGTATTGTATTACTGTCCTTTCTTACTTAGTGGTCGATAAAAGTGAGGCACGCATCCACAAAGCCTTTGAATCATTTTAATTCGACATTCCAGAACACAATGGCTATATGAGTAAATTGGATATCGTTCATCTGTAGGCTCGTCAATAAAACTGAAAATTAATATTTTTTATAAAGTCAAAGCCAAAGTCAAAGTCAAATAATTTTATTCAAAATAAGAAGTTACAAGCTTCATTTTTTGAACGTCAAATAATTTACCACCGGTTCACTAAATTTAATGCCTCAGACCTGAGAAGAACCGGCGCAAGAAACTCAGCGGGACTATTTTTTTTTTTTTTTATATTCGACAATGGTTTACAATTCTTTATTATTGGCAATGATACCTTTGAAACAGACTGGATCGAGCATTTCATTCCCAAGGTCTGTTATCATTTATAAAATCACTAATTAGGTAATAACCTTTAACACACAAGCATCTTTTTACATTTTTTTTAAATTGTAAAATGGAAAGTTCTCAGATATTTGTTTATATCTTTACTAGTACTATGAGACTATGTCAATGTTATCGTGCTTCCATGTATATGGTACATATTAATTTCTTAAAATTAAATTAACTAAAGTAGGTAATATAAAATGCGATGGAAAATATTTGATGTCATTTTTTATCTTATGTCTGTCGTAGTACGATGGAAAACTCGAGTTGTGCCTTACTAATTTGTTCAAGGACTGTCCATATCAAATTATGCAGTCAATATATTTTAATATATATAATTTTTCCGTTTACCAAGTCATAGACAGATAATTACATTTGAAACTATTGTAATGTCCATAAAAAGCTGAAATTTGGCACGTAGATTTTTTGGGAACGCAGGGTAGCACCAAGATAGGATTTTCCAAAATTCCTAAGAGCTCATGAACAAACGGGATTTAACAAGGATGACAAGGGACAAAGTTCACGCACTTGACATTGCGGGTGACAACTTGCTTAACATAAATTACTTTTTCATACCGGCATCTTCGAAGACGCAAAGGTTTATATCGTAACTCTTCGGAGATGCGACTACTCCAAACAGATAATCCGAATGTTATAATACCTTCAACATCAAAAATAAATGTGGACGTAGTACTAGTTGTGATTTCATCAGGACTGTGGATAAACACCTGTAAATATATTTTATTGATACCTATGTCGATTATATACCTACATTAAGCACTTGCTCACAGACAACGTACAGGCCATAAAAAAAGCATGTAGGCCTCCTGAGAAGTGAAAAATTGAAAAAAAATTAAGTTTTAGATATTAAAGTCCACGCAATCGAAATTGTGGGGTGGGTTTAATAATTAATTAGCTGCTCACTTTAATGGGTTTTATTTCATTGATAACTTAGTATTAAAATAAAAAAAATAACCCAATTGAAAATAAAAAAAGAGAATAACCTTGTAAACTGGTGCATAATTTGCTAACTCTATGTGGAGATCAGCTTCGAAGATCGATAGTTCAATATTGTTTTTGGCATAAGACTGGCCCTTTTCTTCTCTTTTGCTAGAAAAAGATCCAAGTTGTCATATCTATTGAAATATATTATATGAAACATGGAGTACATGTGTGTAAAATAGTAATCAACTTTCGAAATTATAATTTACCTTATAAAATAAAAAAAAAACAATAAAAGTCCATCTAGATATGTAATGTGTTGTCTAAAAATATTATAATTAAAACTAATTATTGCTTGTATTAGGTTCACGTTGTATCCCGCATATAGCAGGGTAGGCAGCGGGAACCTAAGAACCTAGTGTTAAGACACTCCGTTCTCTTTCAACATTTCAATATTATTTATCAGTATCTCCCTTTCCACTTATCAATGTCAGAAAATCTGAGAATGTTTGAGGCCTAGAGGGGCACAGTGGGATAGTGTTTAGTGTAAATGTAACTGCTTGTTGGCATGATTTACACTTGGAGGCTTGATTACATTTAAATTACTTTCATTTCTCCGCTCTTCTAAGACGAAGTGTGGCGTTGAGTACCACCACTGAAGTTGGACCTAAAACGACGAACGGAGTGACACATTTGTAAGTTCTCTCTGATTACCCTGCTATGTAGAATAAGGCGAAAGCTGCAGAAAAAAATGTCATAAAATTTTGCAAAGTTGCTATGTTCCACTTCTTGCAGTCGAATTTGCTTGGAAATTTGCAAGAAGTGTCCGGATCCGATGATAATAGATTATTTTCATACCATGAGCCAGATGTCCTTGCTGGGACGACCAGTGTACCGCGAAAATATCTTAAAATGTTTTTTATTAGATATAATAATACTTTTCGGTCAGGTCCATTTTTATGTCATGTTTACTTACAATATTCTATAAGTATACAACTTATAATTTAAGATATTTAACAATTGGAATTTTAGTACTTATTTGCTTGCTATGGAGGCAAATTGTACCATTAAACCAGATAATTTATACTTATTGTAAAATAGTGTGTGTATGTTTTATTATTAATGTAAAAATAATGCTTACTCAGGCGTATCGTATTTTGCAACATTGGAATTAATGACGTGGCACATTCCCATTTCCGTCATAGCTGCCTCTACGCCAATCGTCCAGTTCATATTAGTGGTCAGCCAGCTATTTTCAAATTTCCTGAACATCGAAGCCGCCACTGTCGCATAATCTTTCGGATGAATTAACTATTCATAATAAAACATGAATTCAATATACAGTGTGCTTACGTTGTATAGTAGATATTACTTAGGACTTGATAGTTTTCAACACATTCAAATATTCATCATACTTACTGCAATTACATCTTCTGGAATGGCTAAGTCCAAGTATTCTAAAGTGTCTAAGGCAGATTGTGATATAGCCCACATATAAGCGTCTACTTTCAATCCTGTTATATTATTTACAACACTGTAGAGATAACAGAACATTATATTTTTAATGGCTTAAAAGTCTAAAAAGTCTTGCGGATTATCTTTGTGGTAGATACTTATAGGTATATTTATATAGGTCTTTTTTAACAAATATTGGAATTTATTAAAAATATTTTTACCTAATATAAGTTATGTAAAGTAGTTTTTTGGCTCATTCGCTAAATGCTGACACAAATGTTAGAAAAAATAAGTCAATTCTTACTGCTGAAGATAAAGTCTAGCAAAGAGATGCATCATTATTAGGTTGAAGGAATATAGTTTTCTTTATTTTTAACTTGAAACTTTTGGATACGTCAATAGTACTTCGTAAACTTAAATATGCATATCTGTTGTTCTTAACACTAATTTTAGTGCAACAATAGATACTTACTTGATAAACGAGCGAAATTTTTCAACATCTGGTTTGTAAAGTGGACAAACAGTAATTGCAGGATAGGAAATGTTCCAATCAAAATAATTCATCTCAACACTCATTACAGTCGGTGCAGCCTTGAAATAAATAAAAATACAGATGTATATAGATTTATATCAATGGATAAAAATATAAAAGATGAGAATCAAAGAAAATAAGTACGAAAAAATTGAATAAAACTCACCATGAATCTTGAGTATTGTATATTTAATAAAAGAAAAAGGACGCAAAGAAATCCTGTGAAACAGAACCAATATTTGTTTATTCCTTGCTGGTAATGAAGGTAATAGTGTCAAATGCATATGTCGTGGCTATAATGTATTTTCATGAAATAGTCGCGTTATACGAAATGGCCAACTAAATTTTACTATATTATAAAATCGTCATACTTTAACGAATTTCCTGACGTAAAAAGCGATACCAGCGTCTCTATCGGTAATTTTACAATTTGATTTAATAAGATCGACCAATTCATGAAATTTCCACGCGTTTAGTTTATTATATAGAGAAAACATTTGTTGCTATAAGTGGAGGAATTTAAAGATGTGGCCACAACGTATAAGGTTTTTCATATATATGCAAAATATATACCTACTTTTCTAAAATATGTATTTTATTATTCACTGTATAAGACAAGCCATGCGTTGTTGAAATTTCTAATTCATTCCGCAAATACTCCAATACATTCAATTTACTGAACAAAATATTGTATTTTTTATTTTTTCTTTTCAAATTAGGTTGTTTAATCCTTTTCTTAATATTGTTCAATTTTTTTTGTTTATTTTTCATAGTTTAATTGTATTCGGTTTTATAGAGTTGGTGTCCTATGGATAATAAGATAAAATTTTAAAAATAAAATTTGTAACATAGAATTTCTTATACGGTTATTACAATATTAATAAGTCTTTAAGGGTAGAAATTTCTTAGCCCTCCATGGATGTTCTAAGCAAGTACCGAATCCATCAGGTTACAGAGAACAACTCGTAGCAATACCTACGGCTTGTGACCCAAGTGCTGACTTAAGGATCTCTTTTAACGCTCATGCCCGCTGACTAAATAAAACCAGCTAGAAATCTTATATTAATCCTGGAACTTACCCTTTATCGTCTTCTTGAATACAACGTCATGAAATTTTAAAGCCTTATTAACACAATTAGAGACTTAATTTGCTTTTAATATACTTTATTATAAGAATATTTTTTGTTAAAAACCTTACTGTAATATTAAAGCAGTGGTTATGTATAGGATGCACTGCGAGTAATGTGAAATCAATCCACTACATAGATTGTAGTTTCCAATTACATCATTAATATTGTGGCATGAATAGATTTTGTAAGGGTAGATATATCACACACTAATTTGTATAGTTACTTTTGTGTTTAACAATGTATTCAATAATCTGAATACGTAATAATGTTATCTGTACGTGACTAATAAAATATATAGAGTGAGGAATAACTTTCAAATAATTCGTTTAGAGTTCGGCCACCTAACTTAAATTTCGGTGCCAAATCTACACTAGCTTTATGTTTGCCAATTTTTATATAGTTTCGAATAAATATTATTTATGCCCTATGATTATAATATGTTAGATAATATACGTTTGTCAATCATTATCATTTCAAATCAACTTAAAATAAAAAATTGTAAGCGCATTAATTTAAAATTCTTCAACTAAATTGTTTCTATTTAAATACAAATAAATTCGACGCAGACTCTTTCCTATCTTTGTCCCTAAATTGACATCGTAATGGAATATCAATGGCCTTCATTTAGCTGTAACGATAGGCTGGAACGAAAATAACAGATTTTATCATCATACGTAAAATAGAGTATCTAATAAATAATTAGTGTAACTATTCATGTTTTTAAAATCATGGTTTCCCTCAATGACAGATAATTCCTGTTTAAATTTAGTATATAGTCGAATATTAAATATTCAATTGTATATTACAGTTCGTCAGAAAGTGGGAAACTGAGTGTCTTAACACTAGGTTCCATTTGCTTCCCCTGCTATATGCGGAATATAGTGAAGCTATGTATGTATGCATACTTCAGTTGAATAGGGATCCATGAGAACAATGACTGTATTATAATTAAATGTTAGAAAATTAATTACATTTAGTGTTTAATATGAAAACGATATAAGCCCAGCTATATTATAAAATGCTTAATTGTATCTTACATTGTTAAAAATTAAATATATTGTGATATAGTTCTTTTAGATGAATGTGAATACTAGATAATTTTCAACAATATAAATATTGTTTATTGTACCCATTAACTCATATATAAATAAAGGTGATAGATAAATCACTCTGTCCATTTTCCGTCAATTTCAGTCATTTCATGCCGGGCGGAAGAAGCTTACGCTGCGTTTTATCTACTAGTAAGAACACACTTATGTTATTAATAAAAATATTACCACTCTGTTAAATTTGACCCAACAGCCATAGCGCCTAGTCCCAACAGCAAAAATCAAATTTACCTTAATGTGTTAATAAATTAATTATTACAATAGTAATTACTGCATATAATCTGAAAGCGATCACGAAACGTTCTATCAGTAATCTCCGAAACAAAGTTGTTATCTCGGCGGCTCTCTCGTTTCGTTGAATTAGTAAGAGGGTACAGACAAATGGTTAGTAAGAAACACAGAAACGATCTCCGACTCGCTCAGAAAGCGATAGTGTTCCGCTAGTTACGATAATAAATAGGGGCTTAACGCTACCAAATGGCCGATTAGGGCATTCTTGACTACAACACGGGCATTCGGATAAAGTTAGCGTTTGTTTGCAACGAGTCTCGCGGGTTTTATGGAAAACAAATAGATCGCTCCCCCGCTAAATCACATTTCCATGTTAACTTTAAATGTATTTTGAAATTTGTAATTATTAAAATAAGTATATCAGGGATTAAATTATTGTTCAAAAATTCTCATTTTAAAATGCATATTGTTATTTGACATTAAAAGCTATGGCACATTGCAGCAATGATATATACGAAATTAAAAAAGGACTAGAATTTACTTTTGTATAATATAGTTAGAGTATGTCATACTAAGTACTAGTACTATCTAGCGAACTTATGACGATTGTTGTGGATTCAGTCCCTATTTAGAGGAATAACATTTTAACTTAACACACAATGTGTTAAATACGTGTGGAAAGCAGAGATCAGCGTCTTGAAACCTAACTTGACTAACCCAATACACGGTAAAAATGAGTACATTGATATAGTTGTACATCATAGAAGAAATTTTGAAACTTAATATGAAGAATAGCATTTAATATTTGACAATTTAATATTTGTTATGTCATATAAAATAGTTTCTATAAAATAGTCTACGCGAGTAAATTTCTTTTATTAAAATGTATTTATTTTTTAAACAGCTGTATACATAACGTAAAACAAACATTGCTTGCACTGAGTAGCGCAATATATGATTATTTCAAGAAAATCAGAGATTTGTTTGTCAACATACTTCGCGGCACTGGCAAAAGCCATTTTAAAGTTAAATTAGTTCAAAGCTTGCCATTTCCGAATGCCCGCTGCCTCTCAGCAAACTTAAGGAGAAACGCACCACTTTTGAAAGAAAAATATGAATTTCTAGTAACAGTTTCACATCTATAAAATAAGAACGATTTAGAAAACTAACAAATAAATCGTTAAATTTAATAAACCATGAAGTAGCGATACATCATTTTTATTATTACACATGTAGGTTTTGAACTGAAAATTATTCTATTACCTACTAGATTAATTTTTCGTTTTAAAAAAAATTATTCATTCATTGATTCATCAAATTGATGTTTCTGAATTTTGATGAATTTTGTTTTGTATCTACTGCTACATAAACAACACTTCTCTCAACATATTTTGTTAGTGTATATAAATTTAATTTAATAGTAAAACTTAATTTTTCTTTTTTTTAGAATTTATTGATAACGAAAGTTCAATTTTTTAATTTTCAAAGTATTTATTTTTATATTATACACAATAAAAGTATTTCGTTTAATCTATTATATTGTAACCCCTGTCGTGGCGCAAAGGCACAAGCGTGTGACTATAAACGCGACAGGTTGTGGGTTCGATGCCCACTCCAGGAAATGGAATGTTTCATTTCCTGGGTCACGGCGCCACTCAGCACGCAATGCCTCAATTCGGCGGAAAGTGGGCAACGGAGTGTCTAAACACTAAGTTCCCTCTGCCTTCCCTGCTATATGCGGGATAAAGCGTGAAGCTATGTATGTATGTGTGTTATATTTTTATTAATTCACTGCAAATCAATCAACTAATATTTTTTTTATTATTACTAAACACAAATAGAATATTTATCTCACATCTTAAATAATACTACTGTTCAATCTTCCCATAGTATTTTATCGAATTTAGATCATAGCAACATACAAGAACGCAGTTTAGGTTACGCTACCCTTTGAAGCAAATACCGTTATAGGAAATTAGTTATGCTCTCAACCTCTTTGGACACAAGGCTGAGCAACGAATATTCAATCGCTTTATCAGTTTACTAAAGATAGCTTCAACCAAGTAACTATCATTCCTAGAAAAGCATGTAGGCATATACGATATTTAAAAAAATGTAGATTTACACACATTGCCCATTCACATTAAACTAAAATTCAAATTTAACATAGATTTAAATAAAAAAAAGATTGTTTTTAAGGAAATCATATAAAATGCAGGATGTATTTCCGAAGATTGTTCATTTTAATGTCTTTGAAATAGTAAAATGTACACTTATGAAATGTAATCTCTGTGCTCACCCGGTTCCTAGAGATTAAGGGCGCGAAAGTAATTAAATTTGCTTTCAATATTTTAAATTTATGATAAAAGTGTTTCAACCAAAACAAATTAGTCCTTAACTTGTGTGAATTCATTTCGTACTTATGCAATAAATTAAAATATTTAATCATATTATTTAAACATCTATGAATGTTTGGGGCAGTAACAACCTTAGACTTTTAGCAATAAGTAGAAACGTGAGCGACGTTCACAGAATTTTACAGCCAAAATCTGTTTATTATATTTAATTTTCTTTCAAGAATCATATTTAAAGTGTTTCAAAGTTAAATAAAATAAATATTACTTAGAATTATTGTTTTCAGCTGAGTACACATTGTAAAAAAAAATGAAATGGCAAAGCATGGTAAATGAAATTTAACATACCGCCGAAATAAATTGAACAAACTTTTGCGACCACGATCATTGTGTAAGTACGAACGAAGAAAAAGAAAATTAAGTTCAGAAATACAATCGCAGACCCTTGATTTAACTTTAAACTTGTTTGTTCTTAGAGAAATTAATATATAAAATTTGTTTAGCAAGTTCTCTATATTAATTACTACCTCGTGTTAAGTTTTTTTATAACGCTATGAAAATCTTCTAAAGATACCCAAGGGTATCTTCAACTACAGTCTAGTTGGATTATGTGGAATTTTTAACCATTTTTAACGGTTCTTCTGTTATCTTGTGTCGAAGACGGCAATCACAGCGATTGTTGTTGTGCCAGTTATTTTACAACAATAGATTGGAAAATGTCTAAAAATAAATACCTAAATAAGTGTACCTACCTGTAAAGTACTAACTTGACTGATTAC
Source organism: Philaethria dido (assembly GCA_033558755.1). Classification (NCBI taxonomy): domain Eukaryota; kingdom Metazoa; phylum Arthropoda; class Insecta; order Lepidoptera; family Nymphalidae; genus Philaethria; species Philaethria dido. Next base: position 217,716 of record JAKGSA010000534.1, read on the forward strand.
TTCAAAATGGACACACACATCGAAAGAGCAAAAAAGGTGAAAAATTAAGAAAACGGGACGAAACTGGAAACTAAGAAATTAAAACATTTATTCTTTAATTATGTTTGTTTTTTTGGATACTGTATTTATAAATATTACATTTGAGATTAAATAAATTTAATAAATGTTCCATAAAAAAACTTTTTATTAGATATTTTTGGGAAGGCTCGCTACTATGTACGAATATTTCTTTTAAATAAACGAAACAACCCCAACGAATATGCGATGGCTTTGCACAATTTTTGTTTTTTAGAAAATTTATTGAACTTCTCATTCATTAAGCCAGATATGTAGGTAATTTAACAGTCTTGACTTCCTTAAAGTACTTGTTACTTATGTTTTTACGCGATTTAGAGTAAAGTGTGGGCGAGGCATACCTGCTTTTCCATATTAAGGCAAATATTATTTTAATTAACGGTAATATTCATCCTGTTGCATTATGCCGAGCAGTCGGACTCAATGCTTTGTCGGAGGTTGTTCGGAGAAATTTCTAAATATAGATATTTACTTATAGGAACAGAATTTAAACCTACACTCTTTGCGCTCATTAAGACGTGTTTCAATTAGGTCTTGATGACGTGTACATTATTTTAAAATGAATTTAAATTATTAAAAGGCAAAGATAATTCAATTCACAAGTAGATCCACTAATTAGGAGATTTCAAAGTGGATTTTATTCCTTTTTTATGATTAAGAAGAAAATTCTATGTAATTTAAGAAAAGGTCGTCATGTTTAAAGACCATTCAAGCGGTAAAGTGGGTGGTGATTCTCAGTACTTTAAATTTTGCTGTATACTTTTCATAATACTATTTCAATATTTAAATATTCAAGAAGGTTATAATTGGATTCATTATTTTTTAAATAATACTTTTTATAATTATGATGGATTTGCAAGTATGTAACTGACCATGTCACAAAAAAGTAAATATCCTAGTAACCTAAATATCCTAGTATATCAGTTCCATCACTCACATAAATCTTTTCATATATGAATCGGTGAGTGCAGAAACAACGTAAGTCACAAAAAATGCAAAAATTCGTAATCGATTTAAACTAGCTTAGAAAAGAAAAGTTATATACTTTTTTCTCCCTTCTGCAAAATTTGAAAATCCGGACTTACGTTGTTTCTGCGTTATAGGGTGTCCTCGTGGTTAGTTTTTCAACAGGGGTTTCCCAAGGTTTGCTGTTATTTTACCAAAAAACTAAAAAATGATCGCAAAAAGAAGAGAAAAAATTCTTCTTTTCGCTTTTATTTTTTACTCATGTATCCATTCTACGTGTTGTATGGAAGATGTTCTTCAAAAAATCTAACTACATTTTTAGTCATTCTTGCTACTCCCTTATTCTAGCCGGATTCTAGCAGTTATGCTAACTTTGTATAAATTTCTACGTACATGCATCTCTCAGTGTTTTCTGATATACATACGAGTATGTGGACAAATATTTTACTTTCGAAAAATAACGATACCAACTTAAAGACAAACAAATTTTGATTGAATATTTTTTAAGGCCCTATCTATTTGCACTAGAAATATAATAATAATTCTATTATGAAATCTGTCTAAGAACTAAGTACTTATGGCCATTAATTTACAGGTAGTTAACTAGTTATTCCGGTAGACGATTGGGAATATGTCGGTATAAGTAACGATAGTTGGCTCGATTCCAAAATATAGAGTGACCGTTTGCAATATTGAGATGGCTTCCATGCCCCTTAATGGAAGTAAATGTGTCGTTAAATTGTACACAATGCAGTCTACTTTAGTTAGCCGATGTTGGAAATCTAATCAACACTTATTTAAAACGTATTAACTTATGAGATTAAATTCTGTTTTTTGTAGCTGCACGCTGTATCCCGCATATAGCAGGGTAGGCAGAGGGAACCTGAGAACCTAGTGTTAAGAACCGTTTCCCACTTTCCGCCGAATTGAGGCATAGCGTGCTGAGCGGCGGAACTCAACGCCGCGCTTTGCCTTGTCACCAAACTCACGAAATACATTTCCTGGAATGGGTATGAGATTAGTAACTATTTCAAAAGAAATATATAATATCGTTATGTCGTATTAATATATTTCTTCATCTGTATAATTAACACTGTTAATGATTTAATAAAAAAATAGATTAAATCTAAAAAAATAATTGACATGTCAATAAATGCTTACTAGACAACTTTAAAATTTTTGATAATATTTTATCTTAATATTGTTCACGATAAATATAAAAGAACTAAATAAAATATATATTTATGAAATTTCAGTAACTTTCCGCCGATCAAGTTTTAACGGGCTCCTTTCAGGATTGCAGTAGCAAGTAATAACTATTCGCTATTACCGCCAAATGGGTAATATTTGTGTTAAATGAGTTTATCTTGTGAAATGTTAAAGTTACCTTCCCGAAAATACTTTGTTAGCTAAATGTATTTCAGAATTATTGGTTACTTGTATGTATATATATATATATATATATATATATATATATATATATATATATATATATATATATATATATATATATATATATATATTAAAAGCAAACTAATGTTATAATTTGATGATACTTATATAGGGTGTCCCAAAATTAACGCAAGATTTGAATTAAATAGAAAATGCCATTTTAGTCTTTTAATAGCGAATGAATAATGAATATAATAGCAAATGGCGGCAAAGTCAAATCTTGCGTTAATTTTGGGACATCCTTTATAATCAAACACGACATCAAATGAACATAGCTGTAACATAATGAGAATTATGATTAATAACCTTAAGTATTGCGTATACACTAATCCTCTTAAGCATAATAATTGTAAGTGCAGTGTATCGAAGCGTGTATTTCCTTTTGAATGGACAGCGACGTTACGCTAATGGATACGCAACTATATTGTTTGATACCTGTTCATTACACGCACCAGATAGTAGTACTAAAACTAATTTAAATATAATTTTTAATTATACATAATATAATTATCAACAATATTGAACATCGAAATGAAAACATCATTTCGACTTTCTAGGTACTAATAATAATAGTAGGTCAAAATAAAAATTAGAAAAATATATTTTTTTATTAGGTGATATTTTTCGTAAAGTTAAATATAAAATACACCTTATAGCACTTCTGAGTCATAAGTTAGGCTTACGGGAATATTTCATTGTTTTGTTAATATTTTATTTATTGTTCTAATCACTAACAAGACGTAGGTACTTGAAACTTTTTGTATCTTCAGACACGTTATCGCACTTTGAGAAATTTGTTGAAATAATGCCTCTGTAAGGAATAGGGTATAAAGTTTTCCTCTCAAAGTGAGAGGTAATGTTGGGTTCGTCGAAAAACAATTCTCGTACGTGACCCGTGTCGTTCATCCCGTGGGAGCTTCACATAGATATATTGTTATAGGTGTGTATTGGAAAAAGATGTTAGAAACCTTTTTGACATTAGGTTTATAACTTCAATATTATTACCCTGGCATTCTAACTTCTATAGTATACTAAATTGACTTTATCGATTTTCGTATTACGATATAGACAAATTTCGTTATAGCAGGGAAGGATTATAGATAATAAAAATATTAATGGCAAAATAAAACAAGTAACTTATGTACACATCTGGAATTTCATCGGAAACTAAATAGCGCTACTAGCCTGTTTAATACTACGCAGAGCAGTGTTCACATGAATCGTAGAACTAATTGTATTGTTAGGATCATCATCATGAAAAAGAGATGAACTATTAATTATATAATACTTTCGGCCCTCGAAATTTATTCTTTTTAAACTAAAAATTATCTTAGGAAATTCATCCTTACCATTTAAAGATGGCAAGATTCTCGACACATGTTCATCTCAGATGAAACATAATTTTCAGAATTATATATCAAAGGTCAGTAAGTAAGGTTTCGTTTCGAGGCATGATTTATACAGATATATTCATCTTAGACGTACTTGAAATAGATAATTTGAAATTTATTTGAATCTCGAAAAAATGAAAATGGTTAATTATTTATTTAAATGAATGTAGATAATTTGGAGTTTCTATTCCATACCTTTTACTGGTCAGTGTTAATCATAAAAATGATACCGCATACAATTTAACTACGCGAATAATCATTAAGAGAGAAAATATTCTACATATTTACTCAATCATTTTACTGTTTTAAAATGTTATTTGAATATTAGTTATGCAGAAAGATGAGTTTGAAACTTGCTACGTTATACTCACATTACTTTTATGCAGGCGGAATTTCCATTATTGTTATAACTTTTTATGGGTTTCTAAAATAACAATTTCCAATATATTCATCTTTTTGTATATACTGATGTTAGTTTTAAAATGCTAATAAATCGAGGCACTGAGATGAGTCGTTTATTCACAAAGAACAATGCAAATTGTGTGGAAGTTTATCCTGCCGCGATCTTCTGTACAATTCTAATTGGAAATATTTTTATTTTTAACTTCTTAGTAAAATATTTATTATTCTTCTAATAAACGACATTTCTACAACATAATCGATTTCCAATATATTTACTAGTACATTATGCGAAATACATCATACATTATATATACAAGTACTACTTAACTTTATAAATATATAGCATAAGATTCTTTGCCACTAATTATAACGGTTAATTAACCACAGAGTATACATATGCTGCGAAACTTTACCAATTATTATCAGTTGAACAATTATATGGGTATCAATAATAAATTATTTAATATGTGGTATAGAAACAAAACTTCAAAGTTCGTTATAATAACTCACTCAACAGTATTCATTAACAGTAAATTGTTAATTAGGGGAAGTTACTGGTGCTTTATAACTTTTTATTAAAAGAACGCTTGACTTTTACATTTTATTATAACGCGTTAAGTTGTCGGCTGCGATGGAAATATAATAGAGAATTATACCCATTTGTCTTGATTAAAATATCTAAAATGCCGCCCAGCACTAAGAGCTTGCTGACATTTTTTTGCAAGTATGTCTATTACACAGGAGCTGGTAATTTTTTATATAATGGAGTGAAAGAAAGTAAAATTTATAGAATTTACACTTTAATTTCATTTAGCGTTTACTTCATTATGATTTTTCTCGAGAACCTTGCCGCATTATTTGGAGATTTTCCAGAAGTAGAAGGCAGTTCTGCTGTCATGTTTTCTGCTATTCACGATATTATTTTAATAAAAATGTTTCTTATATTTTATTATAAGCCTTCTATAATAAAATTAAATAATGAAATGGCGTCAGTCATGAACGACATTGAAGAAGAACATGTTATGAAAAAGCAACAGAGCAAAGTTCTGTGGGGCGTTACCTTATATGTGATAACTGTGTATTTATCACTAATCGCCTATGGAATTGAGAGTTTAAGAAAAGTGATTGTTGAAGGTAATTTATTTTTATGTAAAAGACTCACGTTAATTTATGAAATTTTAAATAATAATGTTATTTTTGTCTTAACTACCTTATTTATTCAAATTTGTATGGAAACATTAAAAGCTTTTTCCTTTAAATAGGCACATTCTCTTACAAAGATAGCAATATACTAGCACTTTGCAAATTGTCATTAGCCATTCAGTATTAAAATTGATTGGAAATTCGACAAAATAATCTGTATATCTGTATAGTTTTGTTTATATTATATATTTCTTATATTTTCAGGGTTACCATTTTATACCGTCGTCACTTACTTTCCGTCTTATTACGACGATTCTTTCATGGCTAGTACGTTTCGTGTTTTCTTTTACATGACTTGGTTATACATGATGCTTCCAATGATTGCAGCCGATTGTATGCCTATCATACATCTCATTGTCATGGCTTACAAATTTGTTACACTTTGCAACTATTACGACAGAATACGAAGAATATTTTATAATAATTTAGAAATTATGAATAATCAGTCTGCAGCGAAAATATTGAAAATGCAGTGTTTACGTGGGATTCACATGCATCAAAAATTAATGTTGTGAGCATTTAAATGATATTTATCACTAATATTATTTTTTTTTAATTTAAATATTAAAGAAATATTAAAATATGACATAATGTTTTTTTTTAAATATATATTTTGTTATTCAGTTTAGCTGAGGAAATACATCGTGTTTTTGGAATCATAATGTCGCTACAAGTTTGTGAGAGTTCGGCAGTCGCAGTTTTGCTTCTGCTCCGTCTAGCGGTAAGCATAAACTTTTAAAACAAAGAATTAAAGTTATTCGAGAAACTAAAATATCTTGCCAACTTTCAGCTTTCCCCTCATATGAACTTGACGAACGCTTTCATGACTTATACGTTTGTTGGGTCCCTTTTCTTTTTGTTAGCTTTGAATCTCTGGAATGCAGGAGAAATTACTCATCAGGTATGTACATACATTTCTTTCTAAAATTACTTTTCTGGATTTTCGGTATATTAAATATATATCGTGTTCTATATTTTCTGCGTATGTAAATGGGCAGGTAGAGTGAACCGAGCTTTAAGGGAATCGAGACATTACATTTTAAGTGGAGGAACTAATGCCGAACATACAGTCTTATCAGAGTGCTAAAATTAAAATAATGTAAATATAATATTTATTGAAATATAATAATGAAGCGCTGTCCTACTTCATCAAGATTACTTCAATAATGATTTATATTTTAATGCTTCTTTATAATTTTTTATATTCATCATTTTTCTACAGGCATCACTGCTATCAAATGCGATGTTTTACTGCGGCTGGCATGTATGTGAGATGGTACAACCTACTCATAATGATATAAGATGCATAATTCTTATTGGATGTGCACAAGCGCAGAAACCTCTCATACTAAAAGCTTTTGGAATACAAGATTTGTCATATTCTACGTTTGTTTCTGTAAGAGTTTACAATTTATTTTTAATATATTACAGCTAACTGTGTCTTGTGATGTGACGTCTTGAAATTAGCTTTTGTCAATTTTATTTTGTTCTTAGACCAGGATGTTTTAGGTTTTCTAAATAAATAATCTATTCCTATATGAAATATTGCATTTATATATTGTAAAGTAAAACGTATAATATGTCGGGGAGAGTAGATACTTTATGGCCATGAGCTTCGTTTGACATACTACTATAATACTAATGCTGTAGGCGAACTGTGGGTATCTTGCAATTGAAACATAATAACATTATTCACTTTTCACTGAACAATAAACATTGAACACTGTACGCGATTACTATGTACTAATAATACACAGGAATGGGAAAACTATTCCGTGATGAACTATCAGTGAGCTTCAAAGTAAAAATTGTCACACACACATTGGTCCTGCAGAATACCGCACGACTTTGTCAAAACGCGCCAACTTGATTTTGACTCGGAAATCGTTGTCGCTCTTTTCGCTTCCTATTCAATTGACCGCCTCCGACATACACTCGTATTAATACGACTACGTGAGTAAAATAAAGGGCATGTCTGTTTAAATTAAAATTTTCTCTCTGTGTTTTAAAATGAAACCAGATATTTTATGATTTTTTATCCGACTTCTAAAAAGGTGGAGGTTTTTAAACTCGACTGTGTTTTTATGAGTGCTATCGTATTACTTTTTATTGGGTGAACTAATTTTAATGATTTTTTTTATATAGTAACTAATGTTTATGATGTAGACCCATTTAATTGCTATTAACAGGTAAGATGTATTTTTTGTTACTCATAATTTTACTTTTTAGTGCATTTTATATGAAAAAATTTAATAAATTCTGTCGATTTATTCCTAAAGATTAAAAATATTTATTTGTTCTAATATAAAAATGTAAAAAAAATGTAGGTAATTTCCCAGCCCAATTACGTCGAATAATACCGCCGCCGAGTAGTAATTATCTCGTAATACGTGAAAAATGACGATCGAAGTGATTGGTTCTTTCTTATTATTCATTATGAAATATTACTTGCTCTTAAAGACGTGAGATGATTGAACAATTGAAAATATTTTATTTTATTTTTACTTTATGCGCCTACAGAGAAAGAAGTTCTTGTTCTTTTTTCAGGTAGCGAGAATGACGTATTCAGTTTTTGCTGTCTTTTACCAGCGACGTAATTAAACCTATATAATATATGTGCTTATGTGTATATTGATTGAAATGTGAAGTACTTCAATCATATAAAAAGTGAGATTCATTTTTCGTAGGAGTTATTACGTATAATTATGATATAAACAAATTATTATTGTTTATTTTTAAAGTAAACATATAATTAAATAAATAAATATAGAAATTAACACTAGTTGTTGTTTTTCTCTTGTTACAACAAATTGTTGTTTTGTTAACTTAAATTGTATCTATACTTTGTATTTTTTTAATTTCAGTATTTCTTAGGGCTCATTTTAATTAAAATATGTTTTTCGATAATTATCTTTCCTTTTAAAGTACAGATCAAAAAATATATATAAATTTATTCAATATTTATTTTTTGTGCCTTCAGTTCCCTTGGCAATGATCAACTTTAGGGATCACCCTACTAATAGTATAAGCGTAGAATTCCCATATCCTTTAAATTTACCTCAAAGTTAATTAATTCCTTCTTTTTAAGAGAAAGAATCCAAAAGTTATTTTACTTTTTATTTCATTTACTTATGTAAGTATATATTAATTTTGATTTCATCGCCATGTTAGGTTAAAAATTGCCTACTGCGTAAAAGCTTTCAAGCTTTCGTCTGATATTTGTATTGAGGAATTTGTTAAAAATATATTATCTGCTGTTTGAAGTCTACTTAATCACGTAATTGTACTCAGAACTAAAGGTCAATTGATCAACAGGAAATATGGAAAATTTATTTTTATTAGGCTAGACACACAAAAGTCAACCTAATTAGTTTTATATAATGTTTTTTTACAAAAGATTTTTTAAAATATGTATATTTATCTTAAGTAGAAAAAGTAATAATGAATGCAGTTTCACTTGCCAATAGTTAGTAGTAAGATATGCCATTTAACATACTAGCCCGGAATTTCTATTAAAGAATTAAATAGAATTCAAATCGTCGTTTAGAGACGTCCATACGCTATGCCGTCGATATCTTCGTCGACCATTTGCATAGGAATGTAATCTATTGAACCTTCCCTTTATACATACATTTATTATGTATACATTTTAAGTTATAAACGAATATTATTTAAGGTGTAGGTATTTTATTAAAAAATTACTTAAATAATTTTTTTTTAGTAAAAATTTTACATATGTTAAAAAAAGTAAATATCTTAATTAAGTTATTAGCATTAAATAAAGATTACAAAATCATTTAAATATATTAGAAGGTTAATTTAAATAACATAAAATTTTCACGCTGTATCCTGCACTAAGCAGGGTAGGAGAGAGAACCACAGAACCTGATGTTAAGACATTTTATTCTCTTTTAACATTTCCCTTCCCAACGTTTTACAAAAGAAAAACAAAAAAACTTCAACGTATAATGATTTATATCTTAAATATTCTTTTGAATTCAAATTACTCTTAGTCGTCGTCGTCGTAATATGTATATGTAAGTAAGTATTTATAACTTCCCTGTAGTCTAGAGCGGATTTGCTTGTTAATTTTATGGAAGCTTGGATAAAATTAAAAGGCCTTGTTTGGTTGACTTTAAAAAAGATAAATTGTATTTAAAATATTATTCTCACTTTTGAAACGTTGAAACATAAAATTTTCCTAATGTTTTATGGAATCAAATATGTACGTGATTCATAATACGTTTTTTTCTTTTAAAAATATAGTCAATTACTTATTCATCTCATGTGGAAATGAATCCCCCGCTTAATCGGATTGTGTCCATATAAGCACATAAATAACAGACACTTGTACAAGTATACATTCATACATACATACATAGCTTCATGCTGTATCCCGCATATAGCAGGGTAGGCAGAGGGAACCTAGTGTTAAAACACTCCGTTCCCCATTTTCTGCCGAATTGACGCATTGTGTGCTGAGTGGCGGAACGCCGCTCTTTGCCTACAAGTATTAAAAATGTTTAAAAATAATATGCTGCTAAGAAACAGGATGCCACGATGCATACAATGTACATACGATTAGATCCCATATAAAAATGGCAATAACGGAGAGACTAGCAGAAAAACGCACAGTCAAAACAAAAATATTGTTTGTATATTGACTTGGGCAGTGTAGTAAAGCTCTAAGAAAGGGTTTCCCGAAACGGCAACAGCAATGAGAATTAACAAGATTTTATATTCTACAGTTCGCACAAATGAAGCTACGGGCTCCAGTTCATATAAGAAGCTTCAAAGCTATGCCTAAGCAATTTATTATTTAAATTCAAAAGAATATTTTAAAAACAACTGAAATATTTTCTTGAAAGGATTTTTAATGGACAGTTCTTTCGAGTATTTAAATTAATAAATAACGAAGTTGTAAGAGTACTGTTTTACATTTCTTAGACCAGTAGTTTTTCTATACAGAAAGTGTAAAGGTTTTTGTTTGAAAAAGAAAAACACTACACTACAGACTTTCTATTGTAATTTGTTTCATTAATTACATTGTTCTTTAAAATATTAATTAACTAAATCTGTAGTTATTCAAACAAATAGGTAATAACAGGTTCAAAGATGCCAATGAGCTTACTAGGAAAAGGTTTATAATTATTAAGTACGCAGTATAGTAGGCGCGAGAAGTATAATAGCGAAATCTTTCTATAATCGATTTTGGGTAGACTGTGGACAATAGACACTCTATTGTCCACATTCTACCTAAAATCGATTACTTGACACTATGTTTAATGACTACCCTGCTATGTTGTAAAAACGTGAAGGTGATAAAAAAGATTGTAAAAGATAAATAAAACATTTTGTATACCAAACGTTGATTCAATTTAAATTAAGCATTTGTGGATATGTATGTCTTAAAGTAGTTTTTGTTAATACTACAAAGTACTACAGTACAACAATTTATAATAATAAAATTATTATAACAGTAAACCGAAAATTAATATATAAAAAAAAGTAAGTAGATTACAATACCATTTATATATCATATACAAAGTTGTTTTATAAGAATAATACATATTATATTGTTACACATATATACAAGTATAAGGTTCTTATTTCCTAGTGAAAAATATCTGTCTTACGATGGGCGACAACACAATTCGACAACTGACTACGGTCGAAGTAGATAGATTATCACCATTGCCACTACATAGGGATTTTTAGGCTCCAAAGGCATACCGGTTGAAAAATGAATTAAAGACGTTATATGGTCAAGCCAAAGTATAATACCAATATACTGATGTATTGACAAATGATTTTAAATAATCATACCATACATCATATAAATATTACATATGGTTTTATGGCTGGTATTGGTATGATCTATTATAACAAGAGATATCTTAAATATCCATAATAAGTCTATTATAATAAATTAACACTCAGAGCTTGTGTATTGTGTAGTAATTTTAGACCAGATATCTAAAATGCCCTGTTCGGTAGTAAAGAAGATTATCTGTGTCTGTGATATTGTTGCTTGCCGATGGCCCGTGTCGATGACACAATCGAATGTTGTTCTAGCTGATTTATTTGATTGAATTAGATTCTATAATAAAGTTGGTGATATTGATGCTTTACAAAAAAACTTTATATACGTTGTTGCTTGTTTCATTGGATGAAACCTTTTCTATTTAGGTGTTGCGCGAACGTGTCGATATATCGATAAGTTGAAATTGACTTGTTTCTACAGTCGTAATTTATTGTACTACATTGAATAGGTGCCCGATCTAGATATTGGCATTGCAAAGTTCAGAGTAAAAGTCTACTTTCGATACATACTATTCTTTGATTCGATACAAAGCATTCTTTGTCTCATTGTTTTACAACTAATTGCTATTTTTGTTAGATCTTTTCCTTTTAAAAGTTCGTTTCGACTGTTTTCGTATATAAGCATTTATACAGGTACTTGTATTTACTATACTTTGTACAATGAAGATTTATAACATCAAAGTTACGGATCTGATCATTGGTTATTGAGGTTGTAAATTTGCAATAATTCATTATTCTATAGAATTTATGTCCATGTAGAATTGTGGGAAACATGCATGTTTCAAAAGTTGTTTTCTTCTGTTAAATCAAAGTGCCGATTCTTAGGATAATAAATGAGGCAAATCTCTTGTTATGTTATATTATGTTTCGCAATGTCGCTGTCACTTATTATGTTTGGCTAAAATATTGTTGGTTAGACTATGATATAATTAAAATGAGATTATATTAAAACTTTACTGACGTACTATGGGTAGTAATGATTATAAACAATTTTACGTGGGTAGAGAAAATCTAGTATTAAGAGCGACAAAATGAAAACAAATTTAAATAAAAAATTAGTAAAAAGAATACACGGAAAAAAGAAAAATGCGGCTTCGATTCCTACTACGTTGAAATTTTTATTAGATTCTAAAATATTTTTCGTGTAATCTGTGCATAATATTTTAAAAATTATATATTATCCTTACTAATATTATAAATGCGAAAGTAACTCTGTCTGTCTGTCTGTCTATCTGTTACGCTTTCACGGCTAAACCATTGAACCGATTTTGATAAAATTCGGTATGAAGATAGAACTGAACTTGGGAAAGGACATAGGATACTTTTTATTGCGAAAAAAATAGGAGAAGGGGTTGAAATAGAGGATGAAAGTTTGTATGGAAGTTCCTTATTGTCAAACATAAAATCATGTAAGATGTTGGATGAAACGATGAACTGTTTACAACTTTCACACCTAAACCACTTAACCATTTTTGACAAACAGTCTAGACCTTGGGAAAGACTATAGTCTACTCCTTACCATGTCGCGCGATATAACCGAATTCCACGCGGGCGAAGCCGCGGCCGAAAAGCTAGTATTATATATTTTCGAGTTTGTAATTTTTAAAGTTTATTTAAGCTTAAGTTCAACCTGATTTACGAGTCTTAACGAGAGCTCTGGAAAGAAAAAAATTAGTTGCAAGCAGTAAATATGGAAAAGTAAGCAAAAAATGCTATCTAATGCGAACGGAATCGCGGGTGCAGCTAGTATAATATATACCTTTATTGTAATAAGAATACATGTATAATAAGCTTGAAGGCTAACTGACGCACGATTTGCCTTTGTGTTTCGTTATACAGTTTATATATAAATAACATAATCTAGGGAAGCTCACATGTATTATCTGTTACCATAATTTATATATAATAAGATTATATTCTTTTAAAATATGAATACATTGTTGGAGCATTTAACGCGACGTATTATTACAATGACAACCACATATTTTTTATCTGTGGTACCTAGCGCATTGGCGGGAAAAAGGATGATCGCGTCATGCGCTGGAATGATGGAAAGGCGAGAGGCAGGGTCTTTTGATTGTAATGGATCTTTTTATATGTAATTGGATAATATTGGAATAAAATAATTGTCAAACCGGAGCCTTGTCTAATTTGTTGGTTAACGCCAACATATCTAATATATTATATTTATATATTTGATATAATAAATTTTATAAAGAACACTAAATAAGCAAAATCAATGCGTATATTGTCGTAATATATTGCAGATCGTTATAATTTATGACTACGAGGCATTTATCAGCTAATAACAAGGGCTTGCATTAGATAATTCACACGTGAAACCGTATTTTGTATTGTGCTGAATTAACATAAACGCCTAATTAATCATTATGATATTTCATTACGCACATACGCTTAACGTTTGTACCTGCAGGCTTATTGTTGTACCTAAATATTTGATATGCATATGTAGACATAATTTTACTATAGTTGTCATTAAGCAAACTGAAAATTAGTAAAATGTTCTGTTTTTTTACGCGGATGAATTTACGGGCACCGCTAGTTTTTGAATATTAACATTCCCAAGTAAGTCAAAATCATTGCGTACAGATTGTCACATAGCGCTACGATTGCCTCAAGATTTTTTTAAATTTGCTTACTTTTCTTTTGTAATTTTAGTGTATTTAATTGACGTAGATACATCAAGCAATAAATACAATATGCAGGAGGACATCTATACTATATTAATGACAAATATAATATGTATAAAAGTTAAGCATTTAACCTTTTTCCTACTAAATAGAAAGTTGGAACATTTATTGTGAAAGTAATTTGATAGATTGTAAATCATCGAAATTTGAATCGTATAACTTTTCCATGGCGGTTTTGGGTTAGTTGCCTTCGGCTAACTTTCCTACAAATTGATGCCCAATTGTTCTCAGCGTGTCACAATTTCTATTGAATTAATTAAATATATACTTGTTGAATTTCCAATTATGTAACTCAAAAACAATACTTGTTCAGATAATTTTGCACAGTGTCACTGGATTACGGTGTTCATTGAAAAAATATTTATTCATAAGAAATTGAATAAAATTTATCGTTACAATGCCAAATAAATATTATGATAATTTTGAACAAAAAAATTAAAATAATTAATAAAAATACTAATTAATTAAGTAACTTATTTAATTTTACTCCAATAAGATCCTGACGTTTGAATCTGAAGATAATTGCAGGTATGTCTTAGTAAAATGTTTTTTTATGAATATTCTATATATCTATAGAATAGATAACAGAAGTGTTGCCTAACTGAATTTAGCCTCAATTTCCTTAACTTTAATATTAGGAGCATTTTTAGAAAACGTATAAAAAATATGATTTGTTGAAGTAAAAGAGATGCTTATATACATATATTTAGCGTATATTATCGAGCGGATACAATAAAAATCAACGAGTATAAAAATGTTTAATTTTCATTGCGTAACCTGCTTTTTGGGAAATTTAAAGCTAGTTCTGAAAAAAAAAATGTCCTCTCAACAGGAAAAAAAAGTCATAACATGGACCATATTTTGTTACTGTAGAGTAATAAAACGTCAAGATCTCTAAAAAAAATCTAAAAAATATTCGTTAAAAAAAGACAATTTTTGCTTTGTAAACTATTATAATAATTATACCCAGTTAGTTCGTTTTATAACGTTCTTAAAGTGTAATAGAGGGTAAATAGCACAACTAAAGTCTATCAAGGAGAAGGATTAATGGCGTTTGTTGACTAAGTTTTTCGTACAATTTGAAATATATCTGTTAGTAATTTGTATACATATGTATATATTTTCCATAAATATATAATTAGGTTTCACAAGTGAAATATATAGAAGAAATACCATAGAGCTTACAATACACACAATTTATTAATAGAGTAAATAATAAGAAAAGTAAAACATCAATTATATTTGAAGAAATCAAAATTACTTACTCAGAATTAACTATGACAGCACTTTTTATAACTAATACTAAAACAACTAAATACAAATAAAAATTAGAAAACAAATTCCATCGAACATAACTGTCTAGGCGAAAATCAAGCAGCGACCATCTCTTATGTCAAAAGTCATATAATGGCGGGGAAATAAAATTATATAGGCAGGGATAAATTAAAAAAAAAACGAAGAGGAGAGCAGGTGATTCCTAATTATATTCAATTTTATCTAACAAATTTTCAATATTATATAATATACTACAACAACATAAAACATAAGTTTATATTTTTTATAATAAAATGAATTACATAATCGCTATCAAATAAAAAATATAAAGTAATCTATTCAACTAACATAAGCATAGAGTAAGGAAATTGCACCACAATGGCTTATCATGGCATTCGATTGCAAACCTCTGAATGTATTTTCCATCCGTTTTCAATTCCTAAACGCCATTGCTTTCTAGTAATATTTAGTCTGGGCTATTGAATTTATTGATTTCCATTGAATCGAGTCAAACAACTGTCAGTGTGAATTGCTTTTCAAACCGACATGCAAGCTTGCGGTCTGCCTGATGCGTTCAATTTTGCGCATTAATATAATTTTTATATTTTGTCCTGGAAAGTAAATAGAAAAGATACAAGAAATATGTCACTTAATAATAATTCGAATAGAGATTATATTAAATTTATTAAATTATTGCCTAGTAGTACTTTTTTTTATTAATATGTGTGTCTATATAATCATTCTAAAAATGAATCTATCAGGTTTTATTTCTATTAGGAACTAATTATTTTATAGAATAATTTAAACCAACTAAAAATTTATATTTATTTATTTCTTCTTTTTTACAATTTATACAATGTATATTTTACAATGTTATATTCTTAATATAACAATTTATATTTATTTATTTCTTATACATTGAGAATTTCTGGTTTTTTAGGTAAATGTAAACTCTTGTAATTGTGTTCTAAATATAAGCATAATTTTGTCTTCAACAATTTAATCCTTAATAACTTTGTAAAAAAAATTCTATCTGACGTAATAAAAAATCATTAAAATGCTTTTAAAAATTGTCCTTAATCTCATAACTATGCAAATAATAATAATACAACATTATTTTATGAAAATAAAACAATATTTACCAAACAAATATTTAAACATATCCAGGTGCTGTGACCGTATAAAACAAAAGCTCATACGACGCTAATATATCTGTATGAAGAATGATTTATTTCTTGATGCACGATAAATTTCGCGAACTTGACAAGTTACAACAATACATACGTGTGTTTACCACTGAAATAAATATGGCTGCGAACAACAAATTACCCATAAGTTTCTGTGTGATAATTTATGAGGTGTGGGTACAAGCATTACTAAGTTCTTATTTGAAAAAGTCCTTTCATATTAGTTTGATAAAATATCTATGAAATTACATGTTTTATGTATTGTTACAAGATACAACAAATTAAGTAACCGAAAAAAAAAGAGTTATAATGTTGCAATTAAAAATGCACTTTAATGTATATTAATATACATTATTCGCTCATCCATTATTTTTTTTGACAAACAATCATATTTGTCAAAATATTAGACACTTTGACAAAAATGGTTGTATTCAAAAAAAAAAAAATTTTTTTTTTCTTATAAAAAGCATTCTATGTCTTTTTATACCTCTAAAAATATGTGAACAAAGTTTTATGATAACCGATTGAATAGTTTTGGCGTGAAAGCGTAACAAACAAACTTACATTTTTAATATTTGTAGGAATACCACGAATACTTCAGATACATTACCTTACTACTTATTATTTCAAATTGTGTTTAGAAATATTATACATATTATTTCAAAGTTAATATAGTGCCTGATGTAAATTAGCTGCTATGTCTCTTATTCTCGTATATAGTTTTTTTGTTCCAACGCTCACTATTTTTCTTTATACCCACGCTAGTGGTTGTTACTGTCTTTATATTCTTATAGTAATAAACGTTGATACAGCTCTGAAGTTATTTCACTTTTTCACCAAAATACTACCTGATTTCGTGGACAAATTGTATCATAATTTTTTACATTGATTTATTGATAAATAGATAAATAGACAGAAACAGACATATATATATATATATATATATATATATATATATATATATATATATATATATATATATATATAGGTGATGATAATGAAAGCGTATTATAAATTACACGTTAACTACTGTGAGTAAGTTTTGTAGTACTTTTTTTCTGACAAAAGTTAATATATGTTTACAATGCTAACAACAATTTGTTACATTAGGTAAAGTATTAGGTAAAGAAATGATTCGCAAAGTGTAATATATTTGTACGTATCCCATACCATATATCCTGTGGGAGATTATCACTCATATATTACTCAATGTGAATATTGAAAAAGATGTTAGAGTAAGTTTATAAATAGATTAAAAGAACCTGTATATTGTGGTACAGGATAAATATAACTGATTTTTAAAAATCAATGATGTTTTCCTTCTCATCTGCAGCCTTGTCAATGAGATGATGTTAGATGTTTGATGTATTATTCAAAATTTTGTTTTATTTCTTGCTTAAATTTAAAACCATGAAAAGATTTCCTCTAACAAAATGAATGTTCCCTTTCAAATTATAATTATCAAACTGTTCAGCTATTTGACCTGTATTTTTTTGGCAATGTCTATGTCATTTTACTCAAAAGCGTATGTCAAACATGTGGTAATGTAAATAATATTTTTTTGAATCATTTAAAATATTTCTGATACATTATTAATAATATTGATTTTCCAATTTCTTCTCCGTGTAGACAATATGTAGATCAAATTTCATATTATTGCGTCCGAATAGTTTACATAAAAAGGGGGTCCATAGTTTTTTCTCACAAATGAATATAATGATATATTAAAATATACATAGACATATTATATAAGCAGGAAGCAGGCAAAGGTGAGCGGCAAGAGAGGTAGGGCGAGACGTCGGTTGACCTTCGAGAACACAGTATCAATGATACTGGAGGAAGGTCACGTAGAAAGCATGAGGATGCATAAGAGGGCATGCATAAAGAGATTAATGACTTTGGACGAGGCGAAAGAGGTACGCAAGGAACGTAGCGTTTGGCGCTCCGATCTCTCTGACTACCCTGCTAGGGACAAAGCGTGAAGTTAGGTAGGTAGACATATTAGTATCATTAACTACTTGTTGGTAGATAAAAAAAAACATTAATATATTATTTCTTTAGTTTATTTATTAGTCATGTTGTCTACGAGTCGTAAATCTAATTTAAGTATATTTCGATGGTCAGTCTAAACTAAACAAGCTAGTTAGCAAGTAACTAAACAAGCCAAGCACTTATAATAATAAAAAGTACTTTAATATCTTAACAAAAGTTAAATTAATTATTAATTGCTTGCAGCAGGGGCGTACATACTCCTACACAAGCTTTTCCAATTATCAGCGGAACAATGTTACAAAATTTATTAATAATAAATGACTTGACACACACAGCGAATCAACAAAGTTCATAGAAATTACAATAACTCCTTCTTAGGTTAATTGATGGAAATTACTTTCTAATAAATAGACAAGATAATATTATGTAAAAAATATATTGAATTTTTGTGTATGTATAAATTAATAATACATAGATGCTGAGAATTGTGGTGCTTAGAACATCTAAATAAAGATATACTAATAATATAGAAAAAAAAAATTCTTTTTGCGGGACATGAAGACCTGACCGGAAATAATAAAAAGCTCACACTTGTTGTGTCTTGAGAAGAAAATGCTAATAATGTTTTCAAAAACTCTCTCTGTTTTATCTACCCATAGTTTATTATATTAGTTGTTTTATTTAAAATATTTAATTATGTATTGCATGTAACAGAATAAAATTTCTATTCTTAAAAGATTAAAAATATCAAACTGCTATGAATAAACTTGGGTATCGGATACAAAATGTCTGTGAAAGTTAGTTAAAATTTTGCAACCAGGTATCGGTGAAACAAAGTTTTGCTAAATAAAGGAATTTAGAGTGGAGTCTAAAAACTGAAGTATTTTTTAACTTTTAACGTTTTCGGCACATTGTGGGAAATATATGATTCTAAATTTTTTTATAAATGTTAGTCTACATCTTTTTTTAGTTCAAGTTAACTCATACCGTCGTCCTCTTTCCACTAATTTTAGTAACATTGCACGTTGGAATACGTCCATCAGCCCGTCCGAGCCAATAAACGGGTATCTGTAATGGATTTCCTCATGATTAAAAATAAAATGGCTCTCTATGGGACTGCAGTGTGTTATGAAATTCGGAATATAAGAAATAGTGCACAATTCTGACATCTCATTTCGTGTGATACAGTAAATCTGCTTGCTTTTACAAATAACTTGAGAGCGTCTAGTAGAGAATGAAAAGTTCCCTTAGACACGAAGATTCAAAATGATAGAGGCGATCAACCCAATTCTGAGACACTGGGAACAATCACAGAAACAATCTGTGAACAGCAGCAGGCTGTCGTCATATAGGTAACGGTTCCCCAGGAAGAGAAGACGTGTACGAGTATGTTAGTTGTGTCCATTAATAGTGATAGTTAAATAAGAACATCTTAGCGACATACGCATTGGTAATATAATAATATTATTAATGCTTGCCATATAAGTATTTGTAACATTAATTATTAATATGTACAATTTAAATTTAATCCTATCATAATATTACTTACAAGTAATTAAAAATAATATTGCAAATTATTTTTAACACAAATATATAATATTGCTTATCACACAAAAATTAATTGCCTGCTGTACATAAATCAAGATGTTGGTTGCGACAAACGTGTTCGTAATGGCTTGTTAATATATTAATGTCTGATTTAATCATATACAGGCTGTACATGTGCGCATAACTTGTATTAGATTATAGAAATGATAATCCTATTACGGAAGTCAAATGATCATATGTCAATTACAGCAATTCTTACTATTTTTTAGATTTATGGTCATGCACAGAAATAATAAAATAAATGAAAATATGTATGTTTTAATCAATTGACAGATTGTTACATCTCAGAGAATTTCATTTAAGTAATATTGTGTTTCTCTTGTTTAATAAAGAGTTCATAATTGATGTAAATAATCTTCTTGCATGTATTGGATATTATAACCAAAAGGGTCTAGCCGGATAAGCTGAGAAAATCTGCACTGGCGTGTAACAAATTGATTAATTTAGTACTTTTGACATTGTTCCACAATTTTTAGCTCACCAATGAATAAATATAATATATTTTTTTTGTAGGTGTCAATTCAGGGGTTGGCATACAAAAACACTCCCAAAAAATTATTTTTTTATCTTTTTAATATTATCTCTTTAATATTATTTAAATCATTTCAAAAATTTCAAATAAAATATATTGTATTAAGCTCATCAATTATAATGTTTATTTTAAATTTCATAAAGATATCTTTAATAGATACCGAGAAAATCACTTTTGTTAAGGGTTCAAACCCCCATAACTCCCTTCCTGTAGGGGTTAGGGACACAAAATTACTTAATTACTATTACACAATATAAAAATGGTAAAATCAATTTGTTACACGCCAGTGCAGCTTTTCTTAGCTTATCCGGCTAGACCCTTTATTACTATGTCTTATAGCAATGTAACAAATATGCCACTGGCCATTTTTTAGCTGGAATTATTAATCATTCCAGCAAAAGTGAACCACATATATAAGTAAAACTATTTACATAAGTAATAAAGTGAGAAAATATTGCCCGATTTCGATATAGAGTTTACGATAGGAACCAACAACACGTGCAAGGCATGACCGTGTGTGGTAGGTTCAAAATTCACGAAGATATCTTGGCATTTATCCAAGTCGTCTTTTTCATCAATATTCAACGCTATAAAAATAACTTAATATTACACTAACTTTTAATTTTGTTATACTACATACTGTACTATAAGAAAATTGGGAAAAATATCTATTGACACTAAAGGTGTACCAAAGGATTTTTAGTCAAATGATAATAAAGAAGAAAGGAGTTTTTATTTATAAAAATTGTTTTTGTTATAAAATGAATAAAGATTGCATGTTATATAAAATTAGGTCATTTAAACGTGATCCTTGATTATTTTGACACTGCTGCAATGTGCAAATATTCATTGATGGATGGTATTTTGACATGTTTCCTTTACTCCTCAGAGACCCTGAGTTAAGATTAAAGTTTTATTTTTTAATTTAAGTTAAATGGATAAATGGTCTATCTAGGTTGGCCTAATTGTGGTTGATTTATGTATCTATTTTTTCGAACCAGCACCATTAAATCAATAATTTTATTTTTGTCATATGTCATAATTCCTAACAAAGATTTTATTTAGCCCCACGCTGTATCCCGCACACATCAGAGTAGGCAGAGAGAACCAAAGAACATAGTGTTAAGACACTCCATTCTCCGTTCCGTTCCGTTCTCCGCTTTTCACCGATTCAAAGACTCATTCAATGACGTTGAATCGGCGAACGGCGAGAAAATGAAAAAAATAAATGTTGTAATTTTTGTAATTGTAATTTTTAAAACATAAATTCTTCATTTCTACTACACAGCTCATTATAATTAAGCAGTGACTATATAATATGACTGGTTTCATTTCAATATCGTTTAAAATGTAAAAATATCATTGATGTAATCTGAATATTGTTGTATATGTCATTTGTTATTAATAAAGTAAAAGGATGAAGCCATTCAAAAGAAATCTCAGTGACTGTTGTGTACTCTTTGGCAGAGTAACATCTAGCGATAAGAAAATCGCGATGGACGAGTTTCGATTCAAAGGAGAATATCTGCCTCTCTAATTTAAATATTATCATAGAGTTTAACAGCTGACGCCGAGCTACGACGCTAGTGAAATGCGGCAGCCTTTAAGTGTAAACGCAATGATTATAGGTTCGATCTACATTCGGAAATTGATTAAACTTAGTACTAGTTGTAACCCAAAATTCGTTTACATGGACTTTGCCTTGCAATACTATCTCTATTTACCATCGATTATCAGTAATTAAATTAAAATTTGATCGCTTATATTATATGAAGGTCTCAGCTTATGCTACTTTATACAAATTTTATGAAACAAGAAAATGTGCATCACACTGACCCACTTTGCTTCTTTAGTTATTTTCTTATTTTTTATGATGTATTACACAGGCTTACTAGCTATCAAATAAAAAAATACATATTAATATAATATATCGGTAGCTCAGAGATTAGTGTGTACAAGCATTTACAAAAAAAAAACGATTAAGGGTCACTCTTTAATAGATATTTTCTAAATACATTTAATGTACGGGCACACTTTATAAACTGTTTTTTATATGTAGTATACAATATATTTTCAGTTCTTCTCTCTTCTAATATTTTCACTTCATGTTAAACAGACTGGCACAAAGGTGCTCTGAGATCCGCTACTCAATCAGCAATGGCCGCAATCTTCAATCGAAGCTTTTCTCCTGTTATGGGCAAGAGTGTGATAGTGTGAAAGAAATATTAATAAGTACAGTAAATGTTCGCCTATTTTTTTTTAAATGTAATTATGAATTATTTTGTTTATTTTAATAATTTGGGTTTTGCTTTTATGCATTTTCGGAATTCCCAGGAGTTTTAAACTTTGCTTATTAATAGATTTTTGAAATTGATCAGTTTTATCGCCCGAATAAAAAGTTATAATACCATAAATATATATAATTTTTTTGTTAATTATTTTTATTATATTCAAAAAAGGAACGGTCTAATGTCGCTTTGGCGGTATGATTGTGAACTTAAAATCCACTGTGTGTAATGTGTAATTTTTCTTATAACCTAATTAAATTATACTCTATTTATATAGCAACGTCAAGGGGTAAAGTAGAAAATTAAATATGGTAACTAAAATGCGTTAAAAACGTCAATATAACACAAATATTAAATATATAATACGAAACTAAATTCATACATTTAACAAGTAGGTATATCATACTTTTTTTTTTTTTAACTTCACACTGTATCCCGCATATAGCAGGGTAGGCAGAGGGAACCAGAGAACCTAATGTTAAGACACTCCGTTCTCTTTCAACAAATCCGTTCCCCACTTTCCACCAGATTGAGGCATTGCGTGTTGAGTGGCGGAACTCAACGCTGCGCTTTGCCTTTTTACCAAACCCAGAAAATGAATAAACTACTATCATACTATCATACTTTATTTTCTAATTAATATTTAAAACTATCAAAATTTTAAATTATATCTTATTTTAATGGTTATTTCTATGTATTTTATTGTTTTGTAAAAATGAAATTACATAAATAAATTATTTTAGTTATTTAATAAATATTAGATACAATTTGCAACAAATATTAAGTGGGAATGTGTCCTGGATAAGTAACATTGGCTCGAATCCAAAATGTAGAGTGACAGTTAGCAATTTGGGATATCGACAGAGCATGACTGCGTATACAGTTATTTTTTTAATAATTTTAAGTACTATTTGCACGAGTAACATAACATAGATTATATATTTATTTACTTCATTTTTTTATATAAATACATGCTGCATATAAAGTTAAATAAAAGCATTTAGTAAATAAGTAAGCAGTCCAAATATAACACAATAGGTAAGAAGTCTCTCTGTTGACTTTTTCATGATATGTATTTTATTAGGGTTAAATTTTTAGTTTACTAAAATATCAATCAATGTTATGAATCCAGCGATCTAAAAAAATGAACGCACCAGCATAAAGAAAGATGAAAACATTAAATTGGCACTGTCACATTTTCGAGAGTAATCAACATTTCGTAAATTCAAGCCAACGATTTGTATTTATTATAACTAGCGTATGATTTTTGGACTAGTGGCGACGAATTCAGCCTGCTCAGTAAGGAGATGTAAGTTCTATTTTCATATAGTCTTTTAATTTTTATCTTTATTATATATATATATATATATATATATGCTTTCATTGATATCAACGTTACAAATTTCAGTATTAACACTACAGCCATGCATCTACTTGCTTAAAAATGTAATTTGCATTCAACATAAATATAAGCGGCTCAGTTCGGATTACGGCTAAGACAGCCGTTGTTACAATTACATTTATACAAAGAAGAATTAAGGAATTTATATTAAAAAATGAAACGAGATTTATATTGGTATTCAGGCGTCTATACGTCGTGCTTTTGGTACTGTCAATTTGCATAGGAACGTAATAAGATGTTTCCCTTTTGTATTTGAAACTCAGTGATTTATATTCATTGTGGAATTTTAATTTTCACATTAAAAATATTTTGTTGAGTTGAGACAATTTAACTCATTGGTTATGATTTATATATACTCAACTTTATTGACCTGCAACCCTAGGATAACACGATAACACGTTCAAGCGCTCTTGTGAACTAAGCAATTTTTTTTATAAATCATAAACTAATAATTTTCATCCCAAATGCTTTTAGAATAAAATGAATCAAACTATACATACATATTTAGAAAATTAAGAAAATATGAGTATTGGTAATTATAAAATATTAAAACTTGTAGGAAAGATTTCGGCCCGTGACGAAAATGATGGGAACGAAGGAATATAAAATGTGGTATACGAGTACATACATATATTTAGTTTATATATAGAACTAGTACATAAAGTCAATGTTTTAATGCCTTAGGTATACACTAGAAATAGATAAAATTTGTAAAGTAAATATTACACATACTAGGTACCATGTGTTTGACATACAATTTTGTCCAAAGGGCTAAGCTAAGGAAACGAGTAATTACGCGTAACCGAGGCTATTGTTATTTTTAAAACTTTTGAATAACTCACTCTAGTATAATTATTATGCCGGAGACACACTTTTTTGTTTAAGTTACATATGAGACTATATGTTTCTGACTACATGTTAGAATTGGGCAAAATCTGACAGTTTCCAAACAATCATCACCCATTAAAATTATTAGGTCAAGGCAAAAAAAACAACAAAACCTTTCACAAAAATCGATACGGATTTCAGTTTCAGTTTGTAAGTGCAATTACAGTTTCGTCTTGAATTTGTTTTGTTCTTTGTTATGCGTAGCACTTAAAAAAATATTATTTTAATTATTTGTTTTTACATTGATTCGTATATTATTTTTTCGAAGTATTTAGAGCTATCTGTTTTTTGTTAAACGTATCTGAAATTGTATTTAGGCGCTTACAGGGCATATACAATCTATAAGTCAATTTATGTATCAAACAATTGGAGTTATTTAAAATATGTTAGTAAAGGTACTATACAAATACAAATACAAATACAAATATTCTTTATTGCACACAAATAAACAAATAGAACATAGAACATAGAACATAGAAGTAGTAATAGCGTACAATAAGGCGGCCTTATCGCTTAAAGCGATCTCTTCCAGGCAACCTTTGGATATTTGATTTGTATAAAGTAGTGGTAGGCGGTGCACTAATCAGGATATTTACTTTAAAAAAAAATTAAATATATGTTAATTAAAAATACAAACTAAATACATAATTATATACATACTTACATACATTCATATATACATACATGCATACATACATATATACATACATACATGCATACATATATACATACATACATACATACATACATACATACATAAATAGACATTATATAGATTATATGTCTCAAAAGAAAATAAATAAATAAACAAAGGCCCATAATTAAATATTTAAATAATGATTCTTAAGTAGCTTTTTAAAAATAAATAAACTTTTGGCGCATCTTATTTCAAGCGGTAAACTATTCCATAGGTGGGCAGCTTTTATAGAAAAGGAATTTGAGGAAAAGGAAGAAGAGTGGAGAGGAATTTCAAGTAACCGGTTTTTGTCGGAACGAAGGGAGCGGCAGTGGGATTCATGAAGGAACTTGAATTTTTGTTTTAAATAAGGAGGAGTCGAAGGATTAAACAGGACAGAATAGAGAAGACACAGAACGTGAGTATTCCTGCGAAATCGGATAGGGAGCCACTTGAGATTATTACGAAACTGAGAAATGTGTTCATATTTACGTATACCAAATATGAATCTAATGCAAAGATTTTGAAGCCGCTCAAGTTTATAAATATATATATAAACTTGAGATTGTATATATACATAGCTTTACACTGTATTCCGCATATAGCAGGGTAGGCAGAGGAAACCTAGTGTTAAGACACTCCGTTCCCCACTTTGCCCCGAATTGAGCTATTGCGTGCTGAGTGGCGGCTGTAAAGGCAGGTTGTGGGTTCGATTCCTACTCCAGGAAATGCAATTTTTCTTTTCCTGGATTTGGTAACAAGGCAAAGTGCGGCGTTGAGTTCCGCCACTCAGCACGCAATGCCTCAATTCGGCGGAAATATATACATCGAAGCTTAAAATAATAACTTAACCTTCTTACATACAATCAGTATAAAGATACCGCCGCAATCAACAAGACTCGGACTCCGACTTGTAGAAATGATAACATAAAATTCAGACAGTCTTCTGATTCTGATTTACCTTGAAAAATATTATTTTTATTGCTTTTTGTTTGCAGGTCTTTTTAGATCATTATAAGAAAATATATTTGTGTTTATTTATCGTTTCTTAATTTACGGGACTCGAACGTACCGGTTGAGTACAAATGCTCTTTGCCTTTTGCCATATTTTAGAAATTAAAATTTAAGAGAGATAAGCATTAAATACGAGTAATCATTAAATGCAACTGTCATTCTCGGTCTGTTAGGCAATGATTTGACGAGATAATGTCAACTGTCCATCATTTGATGCCACATTAGCGATCCGTTATATTGAAGTCTCCTGGGCGACACATGGCGCCGCAATGCATGAATTATTTTAGGTTTCCATTGTAAATTAAAAACAATATGTTGTAAAGTATATAATATTTTCAAATATGCAAAATGAATGCGTAGTGGTATGCGTTTAAATTTCAAATTTATTATTTTAATTATCAAATCTAGGGTTTGTGGATTGAATAAGATGAATTCGATGAACAAAAAGTACTTGGTTTTAAATTTATTATTACAAATTAATTGAAATTTAGTATAATGGAACATCAAATTCCTTAAAGTCAACCATATTTAAATTTATACTTCATTAAATTCAGCCAAATTAACTAAGTTTATTAGACATGTATGTATTAGACGTGTATGTATGTATGTATAGCACTTTTTCAAAAATTCTAGCAGTTAAAGGCTAAAGTGGAAGTCTTTATGAATTATTATGATATAAGAAATTATGCTTATAAAATTTATTTTATTATGAAATTTAAAATTTAATTTCACGCAAAATGTGAAACTTGTAATTTAGTACTATTAATTATAAATTTCAACAAATCTTGTTTACATTATGGTGTGTACTACACCAAATACACTTTTCATAGACTTTCAAATACACTTTTCATAGAGAAAGGCTTTTAGAACCGTATATAAGTAAATGGATATGCCCAGTAGTTGATAGAGTAACAGAAGACTAGCGCAAATGAAAATACATGAACTTTTATGCTCTCAGTTTTGCTTTGGCGTTTTATTACTAAAATATGCATTATATTCACCAACAGAGACATTATGTGTTGCGAGGCGAAAGGCTGTACTTTGTTTATTCAGACAAGATGAAATAAAAAAAGCAACTTCTTGCTTTATCCTGCACAGTAGGGTAGTCACAGATAACCTAGTGTCAAGTTTGCTCTAAGTAGGTTCACGCTGTTCCCATAATGGTATGTTTTTTTTAACTTCACGCTGTATCCCGCATATAGCGGGGTAGGCAGAGGGAACCAGAGAACCTAGTGTTAAGACACTCCATTCTCTTTCAACAATTCTGTTCCTCACTTTCCACCGAATTGAGGCATTGCGTGTTGAGTGGCGGAATTCAACGCCCCGCTTTGAAACAAACCCAAGAAATGAAAATACTAACTTTTACATTTCCTGGAGTGGGAATCGAACCCACAACCTGTCGCGTTCACAGTCGCACGCATGTGCCTGCGCCACGACAGGCGACAGGGGTATGTTTATAATAAAAAATATTATAAGCATAATAAATATTATATACATAAATATTATGGGATTCTAAATAAAACCCATCAGGCGAATACCAAATGCACCGCGAAGGCGTTATTTGGGTGAAAAGTAGAAACCGATGTGATCATTCATTAAGTTGTCTTCACCTGCTCCACAAATTGTGGAAGAGTAAACACAAATAAGCTTTACAAATGTAATTATATGTAAACATTATGTTAATATATTTATTCAATTTAATTAACGCATATGTACGTATGCTAATGGAAACATTATATAGTAGGTATTTATATATTTAGTATACGTAATTATTTTAGGTTCGATCCCCACTTAGGGAATATTTGTATTAAATCATTCTCATTTCTCTTGTATGTAAGCGGGGCTTCGGGTTCCGCCACCCTCCATTCAATTTATTAATATTGGTGCTAAATTATAAATAAAATGAAACACTTTTCTTAGCTCAGTCTATTTTACTAAACGGGATAGAAGCATCAGGCGTAAGAAAAAGAGTGTAATTAGGTATATATAGTTAGTCAGCTAACTTTTTAAGTATCTGTTTAAGTGTAAAGAGCTTAACCGTCATAAGGAAGTGAACATCAAGTTCAAAATAAAAACGATCGTTTGAACTCTTAATGGTCTGTTACTTGGGTAACAAGAAGTACATTTAAGAGATTAATTGTTAACGTAACAACCCTGTAACAATAATGAGATAACAAAATGTGAAGTGCTATAGGAATAAATATTTATTTAAATTAATTTGGTACAAAAATGTATTATTTATAATAAGATCTTTCATTTCCGTGATATTTACACATATTAAGTGAAACTATTAATTAAATGACTATGAAACTAACCAAATTAATTGCGTACATTTTAGTATTCGGAAATACAGACTGTCAGGTCATTTTACCTGTGAACACGGACTATTGTAAAGTGATTGAAACGTCGAGATTCCAAAAATGTATATCCGAATACTAAAATATAACTTAATACTAATCTTTTTTCTTTTTTGCCATTTTAGATTGGCGGGTGGTTGACGAGATTAATTTTGAATGTGCAACAATCGTATTTAAGCAAACGCCACTCTGTGACGTTTGAATATATATTGATGCTCTTTTTCAAAATAAAATATTTATAGATAATTTATTTAAAGGTGTAGAATGTGCTAAATTAAAACACTTTGTCGTTGTGAAATATAGAGTTGTAATTGTGTCAATATACGAGTATAAGGGTAGTGACCGTGTTCGCGAGACCGCCCATCTCGTCATTAGTGCTAGCCGACAACCGTCACTAACTAATTACTGAAGATTGATGTTGCCCGTTCTGCACGCGTTTTACTTCGCACGCCTTATTTATTAGGGGTGTGAATATTCTACTAGGTTATTACTAAAACATTCATTCCTACTCAAGTACTTCAAAGTTTGAAAACTTTAAGATTCGTTTTAAAATGTTCGGTACAATTTTATAACATGAAAAGGAAATATATCTATACTATAAACATTTTATTTTTATATTCTATCTTGTCGAGCCTTATCGATTTTATACAGAAGATTTCAACCGCAGTAGCTGTAGAGATTTAATAAAACTAGTACACCCGTTGGCGCGTAAAATATGTGTTGTAGTATGTCACTTCATATAAAAGTGTGCGTCAAAAATACAATAGTGCGTATAATATATATATTTTTTTAATGCATTACACAATATATTGGCTTTCTGCATTTTTCCATAGCATGTTTAACTGCGTTAAATTTATAATTTTAAAAATATTTTCCTTCGTGAATATATATAATTCTTATAAAGGTAATATATATTTTTTTCAAAACTTATCTACTAATTTTAATTTATCTATGCTACAATTATATATTTTATTTAATATACACATTGGGACTGAAATCCGATTTATACAAAGAAAGTGACAATATATTTTGTATATTTCTAAAATTGAATTATAGACTAAGTTATTTAAAGATTTACTTTAGCGCTTTTCACTTTTGCTGTGCGGCCGCCCTCATTGAAATGTAGGTGGCGGAGTAAAAATTGTGATCGATGGACGGAGCCTAGCATAATGGAGTGGTGATGTTAGAATATTTTCTGTTCCATTACTTGAGGAAATAACATATTTCACTGTGATACATATCGCTGCAATTTATTTAATTTTCGCAATCATTATTCTAAATTTTATTCAGTTAAAATTATAGTGGGGAATGGAAATGTTAAAAAAAGAAGAAATGTTCTAAATATGTAAATATTAAGAAATATGTGTTGGCTAAATTTAATTGATGCATACTAAATGAAATATAATTATTACTCTTAGCTCAGTGCTAGCTTTTATAATAATATTTAAAAAAAGATTTTTATTCTCAATATTTAAATAAATATATTGATTATACTATGTTCAGTATTTGTGCAATATTATATTTAGGTCATAAATCAATATAATCTAATATTACGAAAGATTCCTTTAAGAAAGTCTGAAAATGTATTGTTAGTAAACATTAAATATTTATCTTCATTTTTATTTCAAATACATAAACTCATGGAATTTAATAATTTAAATTATGGATACATTTATACTTCTTGATTATTTATAAATTTAAGTATAAAAGATAAGGGTAAGAGGGTGTGATGAAGGAGAGTGGTCATTAATCTTCATTAACTGACAACGCACTCGACGCGACCATCCTCTAGATTTGTGTGTGAGGGCGGAAACACATAAATTATATAACGAATTTGTAACACTGAGGTAGTATATACCTGCTACAGTTTAAATTAAAATATTAACATGCTTTTATTGGCTTCACTTGCGTCTGCCGATTGATAGGCATAGTCTTATCTACGTAAGAAAATCTTGCAATGCTATTTTAACTCACTTCTTGCCCTTCGATTTTCTCGAAAATTTGCACACATGTCAAACATAGACATCAAATGTCGCTGTCAGAATAATTCCTTTTCTTTTCTTTTCAAACTAATTTGTTTTTTAAGCAGTAATATATTTATATTTCAAAAGTTCTATCTATTTTCATTAAAATAAGTACTTTGTACTTCAGTACATATAACGCATCAAAACCAGCGCACAATGGTAAAACGACATTTTTTTTGGTGCAAATCTGAACAAAGAGCTCTACAAGAGATTTATCACGGGTAACGCTAACAACGGAAAAGTTTCGAGCAAACGTCGAGAACAACTGTTACGATACCTCTATACGGTTACTTTTTAATACTAAACTTAATTCAACACTCAACATTTATCCGTTGCAACAATTTTTAAAGGAGTATTCAGTGGTACGCCAAACTTGGCGTCAGTTGGGATTGTTCGTATATCGGATTTATAAAAAACGATATTATACGATACTTTTCGATATTATACACAAAAGCTTTATTTTCTAGAACTATCTATTAAAAAAGGGTCCTAGTTCATCGCAATCATTGTCTATTAAAAGATATTAATGAATAAAAAATTGAATTAAAAAATATTAATTAGTTTTTTTTTTAATAATAATTAAAGGTTTTTTATAATATCTAAATAATTAAATTTCTTTACTTTCCTTAAGTATATTTTTATTACTTAAAATAATTTTCACAATACAATTATATTTCAACAACAACACTTCTAAGTATAATACCACTATTCTTGATATAGCGGACTGCAGATTGCGCCATTGCGTTGTTCGTGACTTTTATTCAATGCAGGGTGATTAAAAATTGGTATGTGCTTTACAGTATATTAGGCAAAAAATAAAATTTACAGTGAAGACGTTGTCTGACTGTCTGTATACGCAACGGTTACGAGTTCAATCCATTTGAGGGAATTGTATCTAAAATAATTTCATTTCCCCGTTCCTATCAGCAGCACAATTCAACTTGCATTGTCACGAATTCATGCGGAAAGTAAAAGACAGTGTTTGGATGCTAGGGAAATATTATATGATTCATAGTACCGTGAAGTCTCCATATAATTTTCAAATAGAAATAGAATAGAAGAATAAAAATTATAAAATATTATATGAAAAAATGTCAATATTATTTTATTTTATTTTATTTTATTTTATTTTGGGACAAAAAACAGTGGTACAATGTATCTTATACACATTAATAAATACTTAAATAACGCTTATTATACCACTAGCTACATTATCCACTTATTACTAGATTAAGTATTGTTAACCTAGGTGAAATAAAACTACAAATACATTACATTAACACAGTGAGCTTGAATGAGTGACAAAAAATAAATGAATTAACAAATATGCTAATAAAAAAAAAGAAAAAAAAATTATTGATTATGAGATCTTCGTTACTGTTTCATGTTTTGATACAAAAAATTGTACGTAAAATTTTATGGATGATTAGGAAAACACTCTATTAGTACTGATAACCTAAGAAAGCCTCTAACAATATTTAATAAAACAATTCAAAGCACTAACATTGAAATTTAGGTACTTATATATTACATATTATATAATTAAGTATTTAAGAAGGAGATAAAACCTTACCTCGCTTAAAATGTATATTAAAAAAAATAATAATTATTATTATTGAATATTTTTGTTTATAATTGTTTGGTGGTAGGAGGTTCGTCCTCCGTCTGGCTCGCGACCACTATCATGTCAAAGACGAACCGCCAAATATCTTATGATGTGTTCCGGTTCGATGGCATGTAAGCCAGGTTTTTCGCCTTTCCCACCCATCCTTTCCCCAAAATGTGGTGGTTCCGATAGCGGACTACTACATTATCCCCCCTTTCCATCTGTATCCTCTAGGTTGGCAACGCATCTAGTACATCTCTCGTGTTGTAGATGTTCATGGGCGAAGGTAACCACTTACCATCAGGCGGTCCTTCTGCTCGTTTGCCATCCGGTATCCATAAAATATATAT